>CAWUFW010002716.1:600000-754727 GCA_963921515.1 Calotriton arnoldi
TCTGTAAGGATTATTTCGCTAGTAGAGGACAAAGCAACACTAGCTAACAGAGCTCATGGCTGGACCATCATTCAAAACTATACCAGCAGCGCCTGTTAAAGTTACCTAGGAGTCGGTTACACACGAACTACAAAGGAGAAGTTTATACGATTACGGCTGGGTATTCTCCCATCACAATATCATCTCCCCCGTGGAAACGGCCGCAAACGATAACAAATTGCCGTTTATGTGGGGATCCAAAAGAGGATATCCTTCACCTAATATGCATTTGCAAAGGCCTGGAAAAGGAGCGCAGATATCATTTGAAACCAACCCTAAAGAAACTGGGAATAAGAACATGCCGGCAGGCGGTTAAAGCATGCTTTGATGGCAAAAACATCCAATTAGCAAGCCATCTTGTTAAATTTCTGGAAAAAGCGGAAAAAAGGCAGAACGCCAAAAGGGAGAGATTGGACTAAACAAACTCATACGCCATTTAAGCCCAACTGCCCCACTCGGCAATGACTAGGAACAACCACTTCAACGTTAAAACCTTGCATTTGCAAAATTGTTCCAAGAACCTGTAGTCGCATGGATTTGAATATAGACACTTTGGGCCACATAACAACTCATTTTTATCTTAGTTTATGGAAAGCGTTAATGAAGCCTAATTCTCAGAATGCACTTTTTAGCCTTATGAAAAGCTTTTAACGTTTTAAAGAAATTTTAACCAAATTCATTTATAAAAAGGGTTGTACTAGATAAAATTGTATCTTAAGTTCGTTTATATGTATAAGCTCATGCAGCTGATTGCAATGGTTTTAATTAACTGAGCAATAAAGAATTACTTACTTACTTACTCACTCCATTGTATTGTTCAAGACGCCACTCCAATTCAGGACAATTTCCTCAAATCTTCGCCACAACTCTCCACTCTACTGAACTCTACCCTACTGTCCTGTACAACATGCCACTCTGGTCTATTCCACTTGACTCCACTATATGCTAGGTAACTCCACTCTATGACACTACACTATGCGACACTACACTGTACAACACTCTCCTCCACTCTACTGTACAACACTTCACTTAACAACACTTATCTCAACCACACTGGACTCTACAATCTAACACACATTTTTTGTAAAAAAAAACAATTAAAAGTCAATGAAAAAAACAAAGGGTAAACCCTTGTTATAGTTAGGAAAACTTTATCTGTTCTTTCTATACACACCAAATTAAACTACACAAACATTACAAATTCTAAAAAATGCTCTAGTGATACCTTAAATTTACAGTTTATGTACTACCTTTAAATTAATATACGTTTATTTATGCTTTATATACAAATCAAACTTAAACTACACAAAAATTAGAAAGTCTAAAGTTATACTTATACCTTTAATTTATAATTTACGTAACACCTTCAAATTATTATAACCTGCATACCTCCATACACAGTGTAAAAAACCTAGTGGCTACACTACATTAACTATATCTCTCCCCTCTACCATGCACTGTGTTTTCACAAAGGATGTGATTTGTGGTCATAAATGCTGCTGTAAATGCTATTATTTTAGATGGTATAAGGGTTATAATATAAAAGGGTATAAGCATTGCATGGAGAAGGTAGAAGGTGCAAGTATATAAATATATATGTGTGTGTGTGTGTGTATATATATAGTCATTTGAGATGTCATCAGTGATGTCACTGACCATGTCATGAGTGATGTAACATGTGAGGTCTTAAGCAGTGCATTACGGGGACGCAAGTTATATGAATTACTATGATTTTGTGCGAGTGAAATATCAGCCTAACTATAACGTCTCTGTAACCTTTGTTTTTGTCAGTAAATTTTTAAGGTTTTTTAAATGCTAATTCCTAACTATAATGTACCTGTACCCTTTGGTTTTTTCTGTTAATTTCCATGGTTTTTTAACTAGTAGTCGCATTTGCAAAGTGGTGGAGAAAGGGGGCTCGGCCTCCACCCAGCTCTCAGGAATCCCACTGTGTAGGACTTACGTGAGATACAAGGAGGGCTTCTTGGCCCCCAAGGTCCCTCAGGAGTAAATTGGACTTCATGCGCCAACCAGTAGTGCACCATGAGCCGTGTTTGCATAGTGGTGGAGAAAGGGGGCATGGCCTCCAAAGTAACCCTGGGCGAAGTACTACGCTACGCTCGCGTAGTTTGCGAAGTTTACGCTACTTCGCACTAGGCGAATTGCATGTAGCACAGTGCAAACACGCGTAGCGTAGCGGTCATTTTTTGCTTGCTCGCGGTCCTCAACGTCAAGTTGGCGACTGCGAGCGAGCAAAATGACATCCCGGCGAGACTTTTTCCTCGTTCGCGATCAGCAACATCAAGTTGCCGATCACGAGCATGGAAAATAAACCTCCCGGCGAGATTCTCAACTCGGGGAGGTCAGGTTTCTCATTGCGAGTGGTCGTTTACGCTCGCGACCACTCGCGATGAGAAACTACCAGTCCGCGTTGAGAAAGCTGCCGCTCGAGTACAAATCTACTCGAGCGGCAGAAAACGACCGCTTGCACTGTGCAAGATGCCGTTTGCAATGATTGCACAGTGCGGACAAACATCCGGCTCTGTGAAATCATCGCGAACAGCATTTCCTACCGCACTACGCAGTTCGCGTAGTGCTACGCGTAGCTCGCGTAGTGCGAAGTGCACTTCGCGTAGCTACACGTAGCGCTACTACGCAAACTACGGCCAGGGTTACTCCAAAGACCTCTTAGCAATCCCACTGTGTGGGAATTACTGGAGATAACAGGAGGGGTAGTTGCCCTCCAAAGACGTCCTTGGGGCCAACTACCCCTCCTGTTACCTCCAGTAAGTCCCACACAGAGGTTTTGCTGGGAGGTTTTTGGTGACCACACCCCCTTTCTCCACCACTCTGCAAACTCCCCTCCTGGTGCACTACTAGTTGGAGGATGAAATCCCCTTGGCTCTTGAGGGTCCTCGGGGGCCAACTAGCCCTCCTGTTACCTCCAGTAAGACCCACATAGGTAGATTGCTGAGAGGTTGTTAGAGGCCATGCCCCCTTTCTTCACCAGTCTGCAAACGTGCCTCCTGGCGCACTACTCAATGGGGGTAGAAAGTCCACTTTAGTCCTGAGGCCCTCAGGAGGCAAGAGGACCTCATCCCCCCACCAGCAGCATGCTGAGAGGCGAGTTTTCAGAGTGGTGGAGAAAGGGGGCGTGGCTTTTGACCACCTGTGAGCAATCCCACTGTGAGGGGCTTACTGGAGGTAACAGGAGGTCTTGTCATCCCCCAACCAGGAGCGTGCCAGGAGGCGGGTTTGCAGAGTAGTGGTGAAGGAGGCCGGGGCTTCCGGCGCGTGCCAGTTTTATTTTCTTATTAGTTTTTAGGAAGGGGGACTGCATGCCGCCCCTTCCCCAGACCATTTAATTGAAAAAACAAGAGGGGGTCTGCGCGCCCCCACCCCGGGGCCTAACCCATTAAAAAAAAAAAACATGGAAGGGGGCCGCACGATCCCCCATCAGGGTCCCAACCCAGGGCACCCACATTTTCCACATTGGGGACCACGGGAATAGCCTCAAGGCCCTCACTGTCCCTGCTGGCTCCCCTCCTACTGCGGGAGAATGGCATTGCTTTGGGATTCAGGGAGCTGCTGACATGCAGCTCCCTGGATCCCAAAGTAATGTCTGATACCCTGCTCGCTTAACAGCGGGCAGGGTAACAGACACTGCTCTGCTTTCAGCAAGTGAGAGTGTATACATATATATATATATATATATATATATTTATATCCTCTACTGGCGGTCGCCAAAAGGTAGTTATGGTTTGGAACGAGTTTCCATAGGTAAAATGCTTCTTGACTTGCCTATATCTTTGGCACCATTTGACAAATCCTTGCAAAATTTTCCCAAAATTGTGTGCCAGTAATTCTAGTTGTGCATGGAAAGTGTTGTTGGGGTGATACGTCAAGCGGGGGCCGAGAAAAACGGTAGTGTCAAAAAAAGTGTGTTTCCCATATTAATTCCCATAGAGATTTTAGACATGATTACAGCCCTAACTGCTCGACAGAATTGCACCAAATGTGGCAGACAGGTAGCTCTTCGTCCAGAAAGCACGCTTTTCATTCTGTGGTGTTGGTCCGTTCAGTAGTTTTTGAGATATTAAAGGTAATCCAAATTTGTATATCTGGGCGAAGCCTAAGCACAGATTTCATGGTGAGATCTGATTGGCTAAAGGAACAAACGATGGATGGAATGCTGAACATTGCAAACATTCACCCCCAGTCACAAAGACCTGGGTTTAATCCATCGTTCTTTTGCTCACCATGCCACCTCAGTTTGGACCCAGCCATATGAAAATCAGTCTTGACCCTGTTTCTCATGGGAACAGTCCAGCCCGAACTGCCAAGCCAGGTCCTCCCTGGACCAGAAACAAACATCCTGGGACCGGTTTCAGGGCATCTGATTGGCTGTCAGCAATTCAATCAGGAAGTGCTGGCAGCCATCTTGGGACCAATATACATGATAAAACCCCTTTGAAATGCCTTGTAGTGAATCGCAGGTTTTGAGTGTCACAAAAAGGAGAACGTATAAAGGGTGATAACAGACTTTAGTTACAATATAAATCATTTGTTGATGGTACCATACTAATTTTAGGAATTGTGGTGTGTTCTATGGTGATTTTACACTGTGAAAAGCTTTTTGCTGGAATTTAATAAATTATGTTTGAGAGAAAACTGTTTTCTCATGATTTTCCCATAGAGGTTTTGGAAGGTGATCCTGAAGCTAGAATGAAAGCATATTTTCTGTAAATTCACACTATTGCTCTCAGCCATATGAGAATGAAGGCTGACATTCTAAGGAAAAAATTTACTTCCAACAGAAGCAGCCTATCAGTTGATTACCTTGTGTTCTGCTGCAGCCTCCCATAGTGTTCTAAAGAACAACCAGAGCGCTGACAGTCTTACATTTGACGAAAGTATGGCACACCTGAAGCCATCTTGATTGACTCAAACTGGTAAAACTTAAAACATTTAATTTAGAAAGGAACAAAAGGAGGGAGTTCATTTTGTCATAGAAATTATGATTAGTGCTGTAGAAAGAAAAATTAGGGCACGTTTTAAGTTTCTTCTTCTATTTCATTAAAACATTCTGACATACAGACTGAAACATTCACTTTCAACACCAGCAGAAGAATGCCAGTTAACTCCTTGGTGTTCAGAAGCTTTACTACAGTGTTCTAATAAGCAACTAGAGTGCTAAAATTCTGAATTTATGAAAAAATGGTGGCACATCTGAATGCCTTCGGGATGGATTCAAAGTGGAAAACTGAAAGCATTTTCTACTGAGGATACTGCAGTATATGTATACCCAATGACAGAACTGTACAAAACACTTCATTTGTTTTGTTTTTTGCAGTTTTATATAGCGCAGACTTGACCCAAAGGTATTGGAGTACTTTACATGAGCATAAGATACATTACAGAAGAGCATATTAATTTTGGTTTTAGGCATTGGGTGATTAAGGCATTTGTCCAGAATTACAGGATGTCGAACTGAGGCCAAAAGTTGAACCTGGTTCCCCAGTTGCAAAGTCTGCAGTTCTGGACATAACACCATATCCTCTGTGAAACATATCATCAAGTGATCAACTTGATACAAAAACACAAAGATAGCAAATATTTTAAAAGTGTTTTGTCGCTATTTGAGTACTCAGAAAACATGTCCCCATTTGAGTTTTTTAGAGCACTACCCATACTTTCTATGGGAATAAGACCCTCTCATTTTTAGAATTTCTAAAGGAAATTCTTTAGGTATTACAGTTTTGATTTCATCAAGATGACATCAGGTGTGCCACATATAGGAATGTTGGCAATTTAATTGTTCATTTGAATACTGTGGGGAGGCAGAAGTCAGGGTACGGACTCAAAAAATTGAGGGCAGGGAGGAGGGTACAGAAACAACAAGTTGACCACACTGTGAAAGCGGGAGGGGCAGTGACAGCACAGCAGACCATGGAGGGCAGAGGAAAAGGGGGCAGGGGCAACAAACTAGGCATGCAGGATAGGCAAAAGAGGCTGTGACAATATAATAGACCATTGAAGGCAGAAGGAAGAGGCAGTGGAAGTATAACCATAAATGTTAACAGACCCAATTCAGGCATGAGACTTCTGATGTTTTTAAGCCCAAAAGGGGTTTATTGTATCTGTCTCCTGCCTAAAATCTCCTCTTTTTCAATGTAAGTCAATGAGGTGAATCAATTCCCCAGGTTTTTGGTAAACATCGTTTACCATGAAAACTTTTCCCCGCAGGTAATTACAACGCAGTCGTTACAATGACCGTGTTGTAGCCACGCATACCATTACTCCGCAAGTCAGAACAACGACTTGCGGAGGGGGCAGAAGGTGTTGGATTTGAAATCCAACACCTTCCCTACTGTCCGCACAGACTGGAGTTGGAATAGTAAAATATACTATTCCAACATCCAGCGCCCCCCTTCTCCACAAATCGTTGTTACGACTTGCGGGGTAATGGTATGCGTGGTTACAAAGCGGTCGTTGTAACGACGGTGTTGTAATTCCCTGGGGGTGAAAAAGGATGCATAAAAAAGTGGTATATTCCAGGTTCTTTCCCCCCAAAATTCCCTCTTAACAAGTTCAAAATGTTGGCATATATTGTATACTGGATCATGGAGGGTAGGAGGAATGGGGTAAGGACATGAACTCAGAAAACAGGGCAGGAGGGAGATACACAGGGGCACCAAACTGAACTTACAGGCTAGGCGTCAGGGTTTTCAGCAGCACAATACACAATACACCATACAGGGCATGTGAGACAGCAGTGCAGCACAACGGACCATGGAAAGCAAAAGGGAGGGGACAGGTCAATGCACATGGACAACAGAGAGCAGATGGGAAAGAGGTAAGGGAAGAAAGCTGACCATATTGGACAGACAGGAGTGACAGTTGCAGCACGAAGGGCAGGAGGGAAAGGGCAGGGGTATATATATTTACATGTAAGACTGAATTTTCAGTATACGTGTTGGAATGTAGTTGCAAATTAAAATATATAGGTAGCACTAAGCTGGCAGTGCATAAAAGAATTTTGCAGCACATGAGGGCCATCACAAATAATGATGCTAGTTACCCGGTCGCTAGACATTTTAAGGAGTTTCACGATAGTGACCTCAAACATCTTAAATACTATGCTATAGAGTCGGTTCCGCCCCACAAGAGAGGTGGTGATCGGGAAGGCAAATTAAGACGCCTAGAAACAAGATACATTTTAGAATTCGACTCCAAGCACCCAGGAGGTCTGAATAATACAGAAGATTTGCACACCTATTTATGAATGCGAGACCCTATTAATAATCACACAAATATTACACAAAATTTATAATGTCACATACAAAATATTAATGTGATTTTAGGAGGTTTTATCATCATCATTATCATTTTTTATGGGTATTTATATGATTTTATTATTGTATGGATTCCTATGATATTTAGATGTAACTCTCCCATTGTGTTTTAGGATGATAGCACTTGCACTTTACAAATTCTGATGAGTCAATAATATGTAAAAGATATGTGCCACTATTAGACATCTATAGGTTTGGCGATTTTATATAGGTTCTGGTTAGAGGTAATATCTCTCATCTATTGCATTTATGAGATCTGATTTTGCACATATTTATATTTATTAATATTTATCTACAGTATTTTATGAATATATTTATTGTGAGAATATATATGAATTTTATTAATTCTTTGAAATTTTGAAAAATATTTTCTTTGTATATCGTATTTTATGTATTTTAACAGTAGGAGGTTGAATCAGTATCGTAATTTAAATATAGATGTTTAAAAATCTCACATACCCCATAAAATCAGGTTTTTACAGCTGCTTGATCCCACCTACTGATATTGATTGCATTGATTTCCCTGGCCCTATTGAATCTGCATCCGTAAGCATATGTCATTAAGACAATACCCATAGCCCATTATTATATGGGAATATACGGATGTGCTTACAGATTTAATTGATTAGATCAATTTATGTATTTATACATTTATAATGAATATTATATTGTCGTCCCAGAAAATATCATAACGGTTGTACGGCAATATATGGTATACAGCACATCCTTTCTTTCTCTTATATATTTTTATCTTATTTATGCACTTCATCCATAGGGCTTCACTACACTTATCTACTACACATATGCACTTTAGAAACTTTTTGCGGACATTAGATAGATAGACTCCGCCTGTTTGGCAGCAAAGCATTCAAGCATATATTAGGCGGACCAATTTGCCTTTTGTAGAGTTGAGGCAACTTTACATAATTCAGCATTTCAGGGATCTGTATGCAGAAAATGTTAAACTGGGAGATTTATTGTAAATATATACATATAAGAATTTTAAAATATATACAGATTATTTTAAATATATACACACAAGAATTTTACTTATTTATAATGTATAATTCCAGAGTATAAAATGTATATAGTATGTTGTCTATGTCCTTTTATGCAAATTGAGCACTAGCACTTTAAATTAGTTACTCACAGTTTGAGCCGTGTCATGTGATCAAGGCCGAGGTACGGCCGAAACGCGTCATGGCGGACTAGCTTGGTGGCAATAAAGAATATCTTGCACTGATTTGGGACTACGCTCGTTTTTTCTTCGAGGATACTTCAAGCGAGAATCTGCAATATATATATATATATATATATATATATATATATATCACAGGATTCGCCTCAGCAACAGCTACTCAGCTGCTCCAACTCCAATATAGAAAGACGAAGATATATATATATATGCTGGCTACGTTGTACATAAAGTATATATATATATGTGTATATCCAAGTTCAATTTGTCCGCAAGGAGCATGGACCTCTCCAGGGCGGTCTCGGCGCTGGGGGCGGACAACCTCCATACAAATCCAACATATCTCCAATTCAAACGAAAAGAAGTACGCCCGACCAGACTTCAGGAATTAACTTGCACTTTTATTCCACAAAGAAACAGCCTCGTTAGAAGTCCTTACGCGTTTCAGCTACATCAGTAGCCTTGATCACAGGTGAGCTGCATACATGAAATAACGGCGTGACTACGTGCTTTATACGCCTTCATTGGACTACAACATCTTCAAGTAGTCCTAACTTACTACAATTCCCAAAATGCACTTTGAATGTCAAAAGTCTCACAGTCATTTGGTACTTTCACTGCTATTCACGTTCCCATATATGTGTATATATGTATGTATATGTGTATATATGTATGTATATGTGTGTGTATGTATGTATGTGTGTGTATGTATATATGTGTGTATGTATGTATATGTGTGTATGTATGTGAATGTATATATATATGTATGTATATGTATATACAAGATCCTGTAATAGGACATCAGGTTACAAGAAAACCTCAGATCACTTATAGGAAATCTAAATCATTGAGGGATTACCTAGTCAGAAGTGATAACCTAGAAGTCAAAGCAAAATGCACTTGGTTAAAACAAAAGGAAGGTTTTAAAAAATGTTTTAAGTGCAAGGCTTGTCTACATGGAGAGAACATGACATCGTTTAAAACAGTTTTTAACAAAACTGTGAAGGTAAAAGGATTTTTAACATGCAAATCTGACTTTGTTGTATATATTTTAAACTGCCCGTGCAATAAAATCTATGTCGGCAGCACGACTCTTCCAGTACATAAACAAATTCTCCAGCATAGAAGAGTCATAGTCAACAAAGATCGTAGTTACCCCATAGCAAGGCACTTTGAAAAAGAACATTCTAGTGATCCTGCTACATTAAGATACAGCTGTATAGCACAAGCGCCCAAAAAGAGGAGAGGCGGAGACAGAGAAAAGGAATTGCGTAAACTCGAAACATATCTCATCCTAGAGTTGGATAGTCGAGAACCCAATGGTTTTAATATGGATGAAGAGTTGTATACCTGTCTCTATTAAAATCCCCCATAGCTCTCTAAAAGAACTCATCAGATGAGCATGAATAAAATAAAAATAAGTAGCAATGAAATAAAAAAAATTAAAATATGATTTTAGAATTTTGGTTTTAACATGGGAAGTGGAATGTAGGGCACTGTTAAGCACTTTAAAAGAAAATTAAAAATATATAAACAAAAATTTTTAGGCAAAAATTGCGTATAGGGTTTTTTTTGAACACTTTTAAGAATATAGTTAGTATTTTATATTCAGCACGTAGTCACTTTCAGCACTATTGCACTTTAGGAAAATCCTTTGTGAAGAATGTGAAGATAGGTTTTTTCTTTTGAGCCCCTTAGGAAATATGAAGTGTTTCTTATGAATACAATAACGGGCACTTGCCCATGTAATTGAAATTTAGAAATGTAATTCAGATATGAAATATGAATATGTGATTTAAACACGCGATCCCCATATAAAATTCCAGTTGGGATGTAATAATGTATATTTTCTATATGTAAAAAGTTTTTAATCAGCTTTTACATAGGAACTGTCATTTTAATGTTTAAATTATATTATATAAGAAACATGTTTCAAGATGGCGCTTATATTTAAGCCTAACATCAAGCAATGGCACTGATTAGTCCACTTTCCATGTTTATGTTTTGAATAATGCATATAAAAAACAAAAAAAATCGAATGCTCACCATCGTGAACAAGGCTGCGTGAGGCAGTCGGAATGCGTGGATGTTGTATCGTTCAGGTCTGAAATAAACAGCTGTGGTGTAAATCGCTGGAGTGCCGGAGTCATCTCTTCGTGTTTGGAGGTGTATCTGTTCATATATATATATATATATAGACACAAAATCCTGACGAAACTCCCTTCCAAAGGAAATCAGGTATGGACCACAGCAAGTTTAGAATGACCAGGTGCTTTATTGCATATCTCTCACAGCATGACGCGTTTCGACCAGGTTTCCCCGGTATTGATCACATGACGTGCCAGAGCAAATGACATATATATATATATATATATATATGCACAGAAAGCTACCTCCCCCCTGGAGGGAAAGAACTGGAGGGACACAACGGGGAGCCAAGGAGAACACCTTTATTGCAGAGTGGGAGGCAAGACGCGTTTCGGCTGGAATGCCGTCTTCAATTGCCAAACACCAGAAACTGTCACCTGCCGCCTTTCAAATAATCCATTTGACTCCCATTGGTGGAAGCCCAGCTGAGTTGACCAATAGCATGAGCGCATCATCGCAGTCACCCTTGACGGACTACGGCTCCCAGAAAGCACCATTTCGGCTTGCAGTTAAGCATTTGTGCTGTCAACTCGTTGTAACCCTAAGTCAGTGCTGGTGATCAGTGAAAAGCGTGTGTAGGTGCATATTAAAATCACTAGTGTCCTCACCGCACAAAGTTCTCCCCCGGGCCCCCTTTGACGTCTCACCGCATATAATCAGGTCCACGTGGGATCGAAGATCCTGCTACAATGAGTAGATCTACCCGTGAAGTCACGGACTGTAACTACAGCGAAGTGTCCACTGTTCCTGAATGCGGGGGCCAGAGCTCTTCAATCCCTTGAAGTCCAAACAAATGCTGTGAAGCAGTGCCCTTGTAGTTCCGGCCACAAGCGAGACGGGTCCCCCAAGCGTGCTCAGGGCATAGCACGCGGCGTATGCACAGAAAGCTACCTCCCCCCTGGAGGGAAAGAACTGGAGGGACACAACGGGGAGCCAAGGAGAACACCTTTATTGCAGAGTGGGAGGCAAGACGCGTTTCGGCTGGAATGCCTTCTTCAATTGCCAAACACCAGAAACTGTCACCTGCCGCCTTTCAAATAATCCATTTGACTCCCATTGGTGGAAGCCCAGCTGAGTTGACCAATAGCATGAGCGCATCATCGCAGTCACCCTTGACAGACTACGGCTCCCAGAAAGCACCATTTCGGCTTGCTGGTAAGCATTTGTGCTGTCAACTCGTTGTAACCCTAAGTGAGTGCTGGTGATCAGTGAAAAGCATGTGTAGGTGCAGATTAAAATCACAAGTGTCCTCGCCGCACAAAGTTCTCTCCCGGGCCCCCTTTGACGTCTCACCGCATATAATCAGCTCCACGTGGGATCGAAGATCCTGCTACAATGAGTAGATCTACCCGTGAAGTCACGGACTGTAATTACAGCGAAGTGTCCACTGTTCCTGAATGCGGGGGCCAGAGCTCTTCAATATATATATATATATATATATTTTCATTTATATACTGCTGGTGGGGCGATGAGGTCCTCTTGTGTCCTGGGGACCTCAGGACACAAGTGGACTTCATCCCCCGAGCAGCAGTGTGCCAGGCATTGGGTTTACAGAGTGGTGTAAAAAGGGGCGTGGCCTCAGACCACTCTCAGCAATCCAGCTGTGTGGGGCTTACTGGAGGTACCTGGTGGGCTAGTTGGCCCCCAGGGACCCTCAGGAGGCAAGGGGACTTCCTCCCCCAACAAAGAGCGCACCAGGAGGTGCGTTTGCAGAGTGGTGGAGAAAGGGGGCGTGGCCTGTGTCCACCTCTCAGCAATCCCACTGTGTGGGGTTTACTGGAGGTAAAAGGTAGGCTAGTTGGCCCCAAAGGACCCCCAGCAGTGAAGGTGACTTCAATCCCCATCCAAGAGCACACCAGGGAGCGTGTTTGCAGAGTAGTGGGCAAAGGGGGCGTGGCCTGCTATGAGAACTTAGCAATCCTGCTGTGTGGGACTTACTGGAGGTAATAGGAGGGGTAGTAGGCCCCCAAGGATGTCCTTGGGGGCCAACTACCCCTCTTGTTACCTCCAGTAAGTCCCACACAGTGGGATTGCTAAGACGTCTTTGGAGGCTACGCCCCTTTTCTACACCACTCTGCAAACGCACCTCCTGGCAGACTATGGGATGGGGGACGAAGTCCTCTTTACTCCTGAGGGACTTTGGGGGCCAAGAAGCCCTCCTGGTACCTCCTGTAAGTCCAATGCAGCAGAATTCCTGAGCGCTGGTCGGAGGCCCAGCACCCTTTCTCCACAACTCTACAAATGCAACTACTAGTTAAAGAAGCATTTGCAATGTAATAGGTTTCGCATTTGTGAGAGTTAGAACTATTGGTGTTGTAAATGTAAATGTTTTTTACTAATGTTTTTTGGTGTAGAGTGGATGTACATTGTGTGTAGTGGAATTATCTGGTATGTTGTGCAGTGAAATTATGTGAATAGAAAGTATGTGGTATTTAGTGTATAGGAATTATGTGGAGTGGGATTATGTGTTTTGGAGAGTAATTATGTGGTATTGTAGTCTGTGTTGTGGAGTGGTAATCTCAGGTTTAGTCTTCCTCGTTTCCATAGAAGCAAAACTATAAACTCAATGAGACACAAAAAAAGAAGGAACCACTGAGGAGCACTTCTGGACCTAGTCGGAGGTATGAGCAGTGCCACTGGAATTATGTGACTGTTCGGCTGCACCAATTTGCACATAATTAAACAGTTTCCGCATTCGCCAAATATTCCATCATCTGCTGCCTAATCTGCAGATTTGAACAAAAAAACACCTTGTTTCGAGCTCAAACGGCTCAAATAATCCCAAAAATGCAGCGTCACGTGTTACAGCGTGGTGGAAGGCCCTTTGCAAAGTTGGAATGGCCACGTGTTACTTATTGCAAAATGTGGGTGTTAAACTGGTACTAATGGTGCAGAAACCTCTCTTCTTTCTGTGCCTCTCTTGCCTCTTTCGGCATTTCTCTTGCTTCTTTCCGCACCTTTCTTCCTCTTTCTGCACCCCACCGTCTTCTTTCTGCACTTCACTTGCCTCTTTCTGTAATTTTCTTGCCCCTTTCTGCACCTCACTTGCCTGCCTCTTTCTGCACCTCTGTTGCTTTTTATGCAGATCTCTTACCTCTTTCTGCACCTCTCTTGCCTCTTTCTGCACCTCTGTTGCCTCTTTCTGCACTTCTGTTGCCTCTTTCTGTACTTCTTGAGCCTCTTTCTGTACCTCTCTTGCCTCTTTCTGCACCTCAAGTGCCTCTTTCTGCACTTCTCTTGCCTCTTTCTACACTTCTCTTGCCTCTTTCTATACCTCTCTTGCCTTTTTCTGCACCTCACTTGCCACTTTCTGCTCTTTCTGAACCTCACTTGCTTCGTTGTGCATCTCTCTTGCCTCTTTCTGCACTTCTCTTGCCTCTTTCTGCACCCTTCTTGTCACTTTCAGCACCTCTGTTGCTTCTTTCTGCACTTCTCTTCCTTCTTTCAACACCCCCCTTGCCTCTTTCTGTATCCCTCTTGCCTCTTTGTGCACCTCTCCTACCTCTTTCTGCACCCCTCTTGCCTCTTTCTGCACCTCTCTTGCCTCTTTCTACACCTCTCTTGCTTCTTTCTGCACCTCTTTTGCAAATTTCTGCATCCCTCATGCATCTTTCTGCACCCTTCTTCCCTATTTCTCCACCTCTCTTGCCTGTTTCTGCACCTCTCTTGCCTCTTTCGGCACCTCTGTTGCTTCTTTCTGCACTTCTCTTGCCTCTTTCTGCGCCCCTCTTGCCTCTTCAATCACCTCTGTTGCTTCTTTCTGCACTTCTCTTGCTTCTTTCTGCACCCCTCTTGCCTTTTTCTGTAGCCCTTTTGCCTCTTAGTGCACCCCTCCTGCCTCTCCCTGCACCACTCTTACTGTTTTCTGCAGTTCTCTTGCCTCTTTCTGCACCTCTTTTGCTTCTTTCTGCACTTTTCGTGCCTCTTTCTGTACCCCTCTTGCCTCTTTCTGCACCTCTGTTGGTTCTTTCTGCACTGCTCTTGCTTCTTTCTGCACATCTGACTTAGAGGTAGTTTTAATCCCCCTGTCCTATTATGTACTAGGGCCTTACAGTGGAGGTCATGCCAATCACAGGGGTACCCCAACCCATAGTGTACCCTAGTGTATGTAGGTGTTTTCAATGTATTCTTAGTGTCTTTTAGCATAGCACTGGCTCCGGGCCTGGTTAGTCAGAGTCAGTTACCACCAGTACCAGTCAGCAAAAAGTTGGGGGCACAGGATGACTTTGCAACAAGGCCTCTTTGTGCACCTCTGTTGGTTCTTTCTGTATATCTCTTGCTTCTTTCTGCACCTTTATTTGTCTTTCTGGACTTCTGTTGCCTCTTTCTGAATTTCTCTTGCTTCTTTCTGCGCCTTTCTTCCTCTTTCTGCATATGTCCTACCTATGTAGGCATAGTTAGAAATTAGCATTTAAAAAACCTTAGAAATTCACTGAAAAAACCATAGGTTTCAGGGTCATTATAGTTTGAAATGAGCATAGTAAGTTGGACATTTTAGTCGTACAAAACCAGAGAAATTCGGCCGTTACAGTTAGTTGAGGTAACTATAACTCGCGCCCCCGCAATGCACTGCTGATGACGTCACATATTACAGCACTCATGACATGGTCAGTGACATCACTGATGACATCAGTGAAATCAGCCCCCATGTATTTGACCCATTTTTTGGGGAAAATGAGACTGGACTGTATGTTTGACCGGTAAAGCAAGCACCGGTTCCCGGCATGCCCTCTCGGTCTGGAGCTCCGTGCCTTGCTTGTAACTTTGGTATGGTGTATGAAACTACAGCACGGCGCCCCCCCCCATCTGGAGAAGATACTCACTTGGGTTCAAATGCTGTATGGGGAGAGAGGATGCAGGATTCGGCTGCGTAGAGGTGTTAACAACAGCGATTTTCCATCATTAACTCCCTTAATGGTTGATGGGAGAATGTGCAAACCGTAGCAAGCAGGACTGGGAAGCCACTTGATGTCGAGTTATAAATCACTGTATTTTTACTCGCTGTGGAGCGCACAGAAACCTGGTAAGGATTAGTTGGGAGCAGCGCATTCAGTGACTGTGGAGGTTGGGCCAACATTATACTCCAATGGGAGTGGACTGTGATCTTTTTAAACCGGCCCCCAGGTGGAATCACATCGTTTGATGTAACAGGCACTGAGGGAAGCCGTCAGGCTGAAATGTATCTGCCTTGCGTTTCATTCAACACTCTCACGTTATACGCTTGATTTTTGGTAATAAATCCAGTTGTTGGCACCGAGCATGTGTCGGACCCATTTTTTGGGGAAAATGGGACTGGACTGTATATATATCTATATCTATATCTATATCTATATCTATATCTATATATATATATATATATATATATATATATATATATATATATATATATATATTATCTACTGCCAGTCGCCAGTAGATAGTTATAGTTAGGACCACGTTTCTATAGGAAAAGCGTTTTTTGATTTGCTTATAACTTTGGTGTCGTTTGACGAATCTTCACAACATTTTCCCAAAAACTTCTCTTTTCAGATCAGCTCCTATGTTGAAAGTTGGGGGGTGATTCGTCAAGGGGGGGATGAGAAAAAAGGGGGGTCCCAAAACGTGTTTACTCCATGCAATTTCCATAGGAATCTTTAGATAAGGCTACAGGTCAAACTGCTGAACGGAATTACATCAAATTTGGCAGGGAGAAAGGTCTTGGTCCAGAAAGCACGCTTTTGTTTAAATGGGGTAAGTCGGTTCAGTAGTTTTAGAGAAATATCAAAATTTACAGATATCGATATTTGAGAATTCTGACATCTGATTGGCTGAGGCGTTGCGAGCACGAGCGTGAGGCTCATTGGCTGCGAACTGTTGAAACTAGGAAGTGTTGGCAGCCATTTTGTGACTGAGTTGAAAGGCCTAGGGGGAAAAATAAGAGAATAATTGTAAAAGAGGGTATAGTAGGAACACTGTGGTCTTAGTTTAAGCAGTCTGTACGGTGCAGAGGCAGGGAGTTTGAATGTTGCGTAGGCCGTGGAAATCACGTCCGCAGAACAACAGTGCATGGTATTGCGGCAAGGTTGCGTAAGCTCTGGAAATCCCGTCGGTAAAACAATGCGCCGTATTGCGGCAAGCAGTGTGTAGGGTGCACACACAGGTAGTTTGAATGTTGCGTAGGCTGTGGAAATCACGTCCGCAAAACAACGATGCACCGTATTGCGGCAATGTTCAGTAGGCTGTGGAAATCATATCGGGAAAATAACAATGCGCCGTATTGCAGCCTTCCTTTACCTTCCTTTAATATAATGTGCAGTAATGTTTACTTATAATGCGGTGTTCACTTTTATCACGGACAGTGAACAAAATTAACGTTTAATTGGCTGAGGTGTTCCAACAACGAGCTCAATGTTCAATGGCAGCGAACCATTAAAAGTAAAAGTGTTGCCAGCCATTCCCTCCCCCTGCGCGTAGTAGCATGGACATCTGATTGGCTCACATGTTCCAAACAGGACCTTCCAGAGGTTAATGTTCATTGGCTGCAAACCATTGAAAGTAGAAGTGTTGCCAGCCATTTCCTCTCTGTCCGCGGAGTAGCAGGGACATCTGATTGGTTGACGTGTTCCAAGCAGGACGTTCCCAAGCTTAATGTTCATTGGCTGTAAACCATTGAAAGTAGAAGTGTTGCCAGCCATTCTCTCCCCCTCCGCGGAGCATCAGGGACATCTGATTGGGTAATGTGTTCCAAGCAGGACCTTCCCAAGCTTAATGTTCATTGGCTGTGAAGCATTAAAAGTAGAAGTGTTGGCAGCAATTCCCTCCCCCTCTTCGGAACACCATGGACATTTTATTGGCTAAAGTGTTCCGAGTACAAGTTTGCTCATTATTGGCTGGGAACGTTTGACTGTTGTGAAGCGTTTTGTGACGCACTTCAATGGAGTACGGGAAAACAAAGTAGTAGCGGGGAGGGTAGGAACACTATTAACTTTGTAAAGTGGTCACAAGGTGGTGAACAGGGATTGTGAAGGTAAAAATTGTTTTTTATATATTTTAAGGGCCATTTAAATTATTGGCGTGGGGTGTACAAATCATGGCGGGAAAATAACAGAGTGTGTTGCGGTCTTCTTTTTATTAAGTTTGCGGGTGGGATACTTCCCAGTAGCACTATTTCCTTAGAATGTGGTGTTTACTTTTCTGACAGGGAGGTGTGGTTGCACAGCAAAATTTCAGTCTAGGTTTCAAACAGTTTTTATTAAGCAATTACAAATAAACTTTCTTCGAAAACTGAAGCTGTATATATCAAAGAGGTGACAAATAAAAACACAATTCATAAAATATCCCTTAGCGTGGCCACACCCTCCCTTTTTTTCTGCTATAGTTTGTAAAAGTGTTGCCCCATACTCTTGATAATATAAGAGGGCATGAGTTACTTTTAGATAAAGTAGAAAAGAAGTGCTATAAGAAACACTCCCGCACTACATCATCTCAGGTCACAAGAACAATAACAAGTAAAAAAATGTTAAACACAAATGACTTTATATTACATAGAAATGTGCGCTTCATCATTTCTTACAATTTCTATTCTGTAGAACTCTGGAAAGTTCAGTCATAGGGCTTAGAGGTCGCTCACTGCTCCGCTAACAGATCACGGAGTCCTTTAAGAACATATAGGATAGTAGTAATATATACACTACTATTCCTATCAATTCTATAGGGAGAACGAGAAAAGGAACCACAACAGAGAAAAAGAGAAATACCAAAAAATCATAAAAAAATGTAAGGTTTATCAAAGGCATTCAGTAAGAAAGTGTCTATGCAAACAATCTTTTTTTAAACTGCAATTTTGAAAAATATTCTCACTGTAAAAATATCTGATCAAGTAAGTTATAAAGGTCAGTAAGCTGTATTTCTGATGGTTTACTCCTGGCGGCGACAAATCTCCGATTCCTGTTGTGTGAAAATATGACACTCTACTACAATATAGAGAGTGACACTGATTGCACACAAAAAGGAAAAGGAAAATGAAGTCATGAACACAAAACAAGATCAATAACGAAATACTTTCCAACAGTGAATATGTTCAGAGCTTCTTTTATCCGGGACTTCGAAATCTTTGAACTTCGCGCCGACGGGTCATAAACTCCTCTGAGATCATAATGACTGTGAATATTACAATATACATACTCACACTATATGATCCCAAGGGGAAACAGAGTAAGAAGCAGAAGCTGCTGACGTTACATATAAATCTTTAGTCTTCGCACCGACGGGTCATAAACTCCTCTGAGATCACAATGACTGTTAATATTTTAATATACATATTTACAGTATATGATCCCAAGGGGGAAACAGAGTAAGAAACAGAAGCTGCTGACGTTACATATAAATCTTTAGTCTTCGCGCCGACGGGTCACAAACTCCTCTGAGATCATAATGTGTGGTTATTATAATATACATACTCACACTATATGATCTCAAGTGGGAAAAGCTCATGAATGATGTAATATGTGATGTCATCAGCAGTGCATTGCGGGGGCACGAGTTATAGTTAGCTGAACTAATTATAACGGTGGAATTTCTATGGTTTTGTACGAGTGAAATGTCCAACAAACTATAACGTGCCTGAAACCTATGGTTTTTTCAGTGAATTTCTAAGGTTTTTAAATGCTAATTTCTAACTATAACGTGCCTGAAACCTATGGTTTTTTCAGTGAATATATATCTATATATATCTATATATATATATATTATCTACTGGCGGTCGCCAGTAGATAGTTATAGTTAGAACCTAGTTTCCATAGGAAAAGCATTTTTTCTTTTCCCAATATCTTTGGCGCCGGTTGACGAATCTTCGCAAAATTTTCAAAACTTGTGGCCCGCTCCGGTCAGCTCCTATTCTGAAAGTTTCGGGGTGATTCGCATGCGGGAACAGAAAAAAGGGGGTCCCAAAACGTGTTTTCTCCATGTTATTTTCCATAGGAAACTTTAGACACGGCTACAGCCCGAACTGCTGAACGGAATTACACCAAATTTGGCAAAAAGGTAGCCCTTGGTTCAGAAAGAGCCCTTTTTGTTTAATGGTGTAAATCCGTTCAGTAGTTCCTGAGAAATTAAAAAAAAAGAGGTCGGAAAATGAATTTCCCATAAGAAACTTTAGACATGGCTACAGCTCGAACTGCTGAACGGAATTACACCAAATTTGGCAAAAAGGTAGTGCTTGGTTCAGAAAGCGCCCTTTTTTTAAATGTTGTAAATCCGTTCAGTAGTTGCTGAGAAAATCAAAAAATAAAAGTTTCGGTATTTAGAGGCGCGGTGGATCCGCGGACCCTCCCGACCACAAGCTTTATTCTAATTGGCTGTCAACACTCCAAACCAGGAAGTGTTGGCAGCCATCTTGTGACTCGGTAGAACCCGGCCGGCTCCTGCAGTGTCCTGGGTTGCCCACCCCCGGGACACTGCTGTTTGCTATGGTAGGGCGGGAGCACGGCTCCCGCCCTACCATAGCAAACTCTGCTTTGCTTCATTGGAGCAAGAGCAGGGAAACCTGCTCTCACTTCAATGAAGCAAAGCAGATTGCTTTTCCACATGGGGAGCTGCATGTTAGCAGCTCCCTATGTGGAAAAGCAATGCCGGCTCCCGCAGGAGGTGGGGAGCTGGCAGGGACCGTGGGGGCATTGGGGCTCCCCCCACGGTCCCCAAAGGAGAGGGCCGGCCCTGGGGGATGGGGTCCCGGGGCCAAAAGTGGCCCGGGAGGGGGGGCCACGTGGCCCCCCTCCGCAGTAAACTACAAAATAAAACGAGGCAGAGCCCCGGGGGATGGGGTCCCAGGAGCTAAGAGAAGCCTCAGGAGGGGGGCCACGCAGCCCCCCTCCTTTGAAAATATATACAAAAAAATATATATATAGTGGCCATGCCCCGGGGGCGTTTTAAAAAAATTAAAATAACAATTATGGGGTCAGGCCCTGGGGGATGGGGTCCCCAGGGCCCAAAAAATAGGAAAGGAAGGGGGGCCACACAGCCCCCCTTCGAAAAAAGAAAATTTAAAAAAAAGCTGGCATTGCGCCGGAGGCCCCGCCCCCTCCCAGCAACACTATGCAAACGCGCCCTGTGGCGCGTTTTAAGTTGGGGAATTAATTCCCCAACAATCCTGAGGGTCCCTGGGGGCCAACTAGCCCTCCAGTTAACGCCACAGGGCTGCGTTGCAGAGAGGTGGTCTGAGGCCACGCCCCTTTTCACACCTCTCTGCAACGCAGCTCTGTGGCACTTACTGGACGTACCTGGTGGGCTAGTTGGACCCCAGGGACCCTCAGGATTGAAGGGGACTTAATCCCCCAACTTAAAACGCACCACGGGGCGCGTTTGCACAGTGGTGAAGGGAGGGGGCGGGGCCTGATGTGACATGTGTGCAAACAGGCCCTGTGGCGCGTTTTAAGTTGGGGAATTAATTCCCCTTCAATCCTGAGGGTCCCTGGGGGCCAACTAGCCCGCCAGGTACTGCCAGTAAGCGCCACAGGGCTGCGTTGCAGAGAGGTGGTCCGAGGCCATGCCCCTTTTTACATCTCTCTTCAACGCAGCTGTGTGACACTTACTGGAGTTACCTGGTGGGCTAGTTGGACCCCAGGGACCCTCAGTATTGAAGGGGACTTAATCCCCCAACTTAAAACACGCCACTGGGCGCGTTTGCACAGCGGTGAAGGGAGGGGGCGAGGCTTGATGTGACATGTGTGCAAACAGGCCCTGTGGCGCGTTTTAAGTTGGGGGATTAATTCCCCGTCAATCCTGAGGGTCCCTGGGGGATAACTAGCCCACCAGGTACATCCAGTAAGTGCCACAGAGTTGCGTTACAGAGAGGTGTAAAAAGGGGCGTGGCCTCAGACCACCTCTCTGCAACACAGCTCTGTGGCGCTTACTGGAGGTACATGGTGGGCTAGTTGGCCCCCAGGGACCCTCAGGATTCAAGAGGAATTAATTCCCCAAATTAAAACCTGCCAGGGTGTGCATTTGCACAGTGGTGAAGGGAGGGGGCAGGGCCTGGTGTGACATGTGTATACTAATGCAATCACTCCACCAAAACCCAAGCACTTATAAATTCACCATGCACTCTCCTTGCAGCACTCTAATCATCCAGTCACTACCCATGCACTCATGCAATGACCCATGCACTAACTCATGCACTGCTACAATACCCTGAGCAGTACCCATGCAGTCCAGCCATTGCCCTGTCACTACCCATGCACTCCTCCAATCACCCAGCGAGCACCATGTACTTATCCAATCACTCTGCCAAAACCCAGGCACTTATAAATTCACCATGCACTCTCCTTGCAGTACTCTAATCTTCCAGTCAGTACCCATGTACTCATGGAGTGACCCAGGCACTAACACATGCACTGCTACAATCCCCTGTGCACTACCCATGCAGACCTCTAACCACCTACACAGTACTGATTCACTCCTCCAATTACCCAGGTTATACCCATGCACTCCAGAAATCCCTCTGTCACTACCCATGCACTCCTCCAATCACCCATCCAGCATCATGTACTTATCCAATCACTCCGCCAAAACCCAAGCAGTTATAAAATCACCATGCACTGTCCTTGCAGCACTCTAATCATCCAGTCACTACCCATGTACTCATGCAATGACGCAGGCACTAACTCATGGCAAATACAGAGGAGGTCATGCTCATTACAGGGGTACCCCAACGCATAGTGTTCCCTAGTGTATGTAGGTGTTTTCACTGTATTCTAAGTGTCTTTTAGCATAGCACTGGCTCCGGTCCTGGTTAGTCAGAGTCAGTTACCATCAGTACCGGTCACTAAAAAGTTGGGGGCACAGGAGGACTTTCTGCTCCTCTGTTGGTTCTTTCTGCTCATCTCTTGCTTCTTCCTGCACTTTTCTTCGTCTTTCTGGACTTCTGTTGCCTCTTTCTGCATTTGTCTTGCTTCTTGCTGCGCTTTTCTTCCTCTTTCTTTACATGTCCTAACTTTGTAGGCATAGTTAGAAATTAGCATTTAAAAAACCATTGAAATTCACTGAAAAAACCATAGGTTTCAGGCACGTTATAGTTAGAAATTAGCATTTAAAAAACCATTAAAATTCACTGAAAAAAACATAGGTTTCAGGCACGTTATAGTTAGAAATTAACATTTAAAAAACCTTAGAAATTCACTGAAAAAACCATAGGTTTCAGGGACGTTATAGTTAGTTGGACATTTCACTCGTACAAAACCATAGAAATTCTCCCGTTACAGTTAGTTCAGTTAACTATAACTCGCGCCCCCGCAATGCACTGCTGATGACGTCCCATATTACATCATTCATGACATGGTCAGTGACATCACTGATGACATCACTGATGACATCTGAAATGACATCACTGATGACATCACTGATGACATCATCCACGTGAAAATCTGATCCACCTCCTCACACTGTAATATAACCTTTGATGCACCCACTGTACCAGTTACTACATACACACTCATTGATTTCTAAGTATACATACACATCCACTCATTCACCCATAGAATCACTCATAGATGTAGTCACTCATCAATACAACACTATCATAAGCACTCATACATCTATACAGACACTCACACACCACCACTCAGCCAGAGTTACTCACACACCTAGTCAGTCATGCAAAGAATCAATCACACTTCCATTTACTGACCTATACAGTTATACACACACCACATCAGTTATTCAAACAGAAACAAATGCATACTTACTCTTTTCTACAATCACTGATACAAGTACACACTCATCCATGCAGCAACTCTCACAATCACTGACTCTCATGTATAGTCATTTATATACTTCAACTTTCACATACACTGCCTTTTATATATGTAGTTACTTGGACATGTAACATTGAGACATCCATTCTCTCACCAACACACCATACACACACTCACACTCATACAGCTGTTTCCACATGCACTCTTGAACCCGTACACACAGTGAATCAGCCACTCAAACATCTATGCACAGACTCACACACCTCCCACGCACCTACACACACACCCAGGCACCCATACAGATACTTAGACAACCAATCAATAACCCATATAGATCCTCATTTAGCTACTCACCAACCCATGCAACCGCTTACACACCAACTGACAAACTAAACTGTGTGAATGTCTGTATCAGTCACTAACCCGTGCATTCAGTAAGACACATGTAATCACTCACTTAAACAGTCAGTCACACACCTACTAAATCCTCCATCCACACACTTATACACCCACTCATTCTTCAATACACCTTGGCATATATATAATACATATTTAAACTTTATAGAAACACACATTCACTGGATGATGTCATCAGTGATGTCATCAGTGATGTCATTTGAGATGTCATCAGTGATGTCACTGACCATGTCATGAATGATGTAATATGTGACATCATCAGCAGTGCATTGCGGAGGCGCGAGTTATAGTTAGCTGAACTAACTATAACAGGGGAATTTCTATGGTTTTGTATGAGTGAAATGTCCAACTAACTATAACGTCCCTGAAACCTATGGTTTTTTCAGTGAATTTCTAAGGTTTTTTAAATGCTAATTTCTAACTATAACGTGCCTGAAACCTATGTTTTTTTCAGTGAATATATATATATATATATATATACATATATATATATATATATATATATAAATGTGGATATATATGTATGTATCTATATATATATGTGTGGTGTGTGTGTAAGAAATGTAGAAACTTAGTAATAGGAACAAAAATGTAATTTAAGGTATTAGGAATTTAAAGTAGAAGGGCACCCTTAGAAAGACAACATGGTACATGTTGCTTAATATTGAGACATAATGCATGTGGAATGTTTTGTTTGATATATTTTATGCTGTCAGATTTTAACGACTGAGTTCTGGCTCAGAATGTCCTCTAGGGAGAGGAATCAGGTGCGACACACCCTGACCCCCTTAATTGCCCGCATCTTGGCAGTGCCCTACCCGCAGCCTGATGGGAGGCTGAAGGCCAGAAAGCAGTAACAAGAGGGTAAGTTTAATGTTGTTTGTATGGTATATGATCAATATGTTTTTTCAGGGTCACAGAAGAAGTCTTAGTACTGCTACTTAAGCCACAAATTAACATTATGAAGTCTACCATTTAAAATAATAAATGTGTAATGTGAGTGATGCTTTGTGGTCAGTAATACAGATATAACATTGCATGCTCACAACTATATTAATGCCTAAGGGAATTCTGCTAAGGCATATGGAAGATTGGATTGCAAACATGCACAATTTTTAACAGAGCTGTGACATCTGTCCTTTGTTAACTGTTAGACTAGCCAGTTCTCTATTTTCAAATTATATAAATGGAAGCAATTGTTAAAAATTCAAAGGTTGTTTTAGAAATTATTCACATTTGCGAACAACAACATGGTCCCATATTACCATATTATTGTGGATGCTGGCATATTGTTAATGTGATTTATATATAGAAGAAAATTGTGTGCCATTATCTTCATATTATTTTCTTCTATGTACCTTTTTATGTAAATAGATTGTGAAACACCAATATTGTATCATTTGCACAAGTGCGGGGTATGTACTTACATGGAGAAGTGTGGCTCAATGGTTAGAGTGGCAGACCCTGATGCAGAGATCTGGCCCGGGACCAGGGTTCAATTCCCGCCTCGGCGGGTCTTGGGCTCAATTTCCTCGGACCTGATAATTCTCGCCTCGGTGCCTATTCTAATCATGGGTCCCACTCTGCAACTCTGGGCAATAGCTTGCTTAATCTCCACAACGGCCCCAACAGCGCTGGGATGCCTGGCTTCACCTTGGGTGTGCCCAGGAGTGGACATCTCACAGGGAAAAGCCAGGAAGGGTTCCACAGCGGTATGCGTACAGCGCCGGGACACCCCTTTGGGGGTATAAGTGCGCTTTACAAGTACAAATTTCATTTCACATACGCTGTCAACTATAAATTGCTTTATTACATTTGCAAACATGTGTTGCCTCTGATGTCCTGTATAATAATTGTTTATCAGTTATAGTAAAGTGTAAGATACCAATTAGACTGTGGCCGTGTTATTTCCAAGACAAAGTATAAGATTCTTACAAACAAGTTTTATACACAGTGTGAATTTAAAAAATACATGAAAACGTGAAGTCAGAGACTTCTGTGTCTGCCTTCAAATATATAAATGTATGTTATGAACATAAGAATGTATATCAAGTGACTGATTAGTCAAATTAGGCCAACATTGGTACATCAAGATAATTGGTAGAAGTTTTATTTCATTTTTGTTCTATTTTAGTGTGCATGTACAGTTTAAACTGGACCTAGTTCCCACTATTCCACTA
Organism: Calotriton arnoldi; assembly: GCA_963921515.1. NCBI lineage: Eukaryota > Metazoa > Chordata > Amphibia > Caudata > Salamandridae > Calotriton > Calotriton arnoldi. The sequence goes on from CAWUFW010002716.1 coordinate 626,063, forward strand.
ATTGTGATGATTTGGAGATGATGAAAAGTCAAACCAAGCATCAATGCCCCTTTGAAAAAATAATTTTTGGATGTGTTCCAGTCTCCTGTTGTTTACATGCTCACATTTCTACACGCTGTTGACAAAGTCGACCCTTTATATTTTCTTCTACATAGGGGACTTAAGACCATCAACTAGTGTCCATGACCTTAAGAGGAGATTTGGGGGATGGGGGGGGGTAATAGTTAGTTCTGTAGATGCCAGTGAAAAGTCCATTGTAAGCGTAATTTCATCTGGCCAGCTGGCCTGCCTGCAGAATAGGCTTAAAGTTGTAAAAGTATCATACAGAGACAAGTTTTGTGTTCACTGTTTATACTTTGGACACTTTTGTTGTCCCTGTAGGTCGCATATGAAGTCAGTCAGGTGAACTTTGTAGTTCATGCTCAGGTCTTGGAGCAAAGGCATTTAGGTCAATTCTTCACTCTAGGTTTCGGACAGCATGGCCATTCTTCTGGTCTGCACAGGGACACTAGTGATGAGATTGTACATTTTGAGAATGCCATCTATATATCTGGTTGCAGCCTCTGAGTGGATAAGGAGTACCTTTGTACACAGAAACCTTGTTTGGTGAAATCCCTTGTTCTTCCTAGGCTTGTGCCCTGCTTGTCTAGTTAGCCTGTACTGAAGGGAGGCTTGGTGTCCAGCTTCCTTTGTGTGCATTGTTCATTGCCACTTGAAAGGCAACTGGACAAGGTACGAGGTCCACCTCACCCATCCAGGCAACACTCCTCTTAACACTCAGCCCCTATTCTGCACTGTCTCATAAAACTATACCTTCCAGGGTGACTGAAAATCACTCCCCAGGTTTAGCGGAAAATGTCTAGCCAGGCCCCTGAAAGTTAATGGTGCAAATTGTAAGTTGTTCTTAAGGTGTTATTTTGTGAGTAAGGAAAGGCTGTACAAATGTTTAATCACAGAGAATGTGACAATATTATAGAAAAAAAGTGGAATAGGCATCCTTCTTCCATATCCATTCATCGATTTCTTAGTTATGTGAAAAACGCAATATACCAACCTACCTGTACACTGGTCTTGTAAGCTCTACCTTAGGTATGTATTATTAGTTTTGAAAAGGTATGTTTGCACTTGAAATGTTATTTCCATAAAAAGTACACTGTCTCACAGCCATAATGCTTGATATTTGTTCTGACACAATATAAGAGCCATAGTGCAAAATGTTGTTGCAATATGGGGAATAGAGTCTTCATCATATATGTGTCAGAGCAAAAAAATTTTGACAATTGTTAAGAATGTTGCAAAGTACATAGAAAAATCTGAAGTAAAATGTGAATAAAATAAATCAAAGTATTTTTATTTCTCTTATAAGTATCGTCCTGAGCTACCACAGGAGACATTGGCCAAGAAGATAGGGAACAGGACGACCGCTGGGAGTCTGAAGGTGCCACCACCAAGTCCAAAGAACCCAGAGGCACGGAGGGTGACAGCGCTGGAAAAGAAGTGGCTTCTGAATCAGAGGCCTCCACATCAGACTAGCCCCAAGTGGAGGTGGACCCTCTACCATCTACAGGACTTTGTACCATGTCCACCGCACCCAGATTCATCAACACCTCCCTCCTGCTTCTTCCAGTGTAGGTCATCACCCAGCCACCAAAATGGCTGGGGTCTCCTTCACCTGAGGCACCTCAGCTCCTGCCCCTGTTCCACCAGTAGTATTCTCTGAGCAGGCTATTTATCTGCTGCGAAGCCTCTCTGTAGGGCAGACTGCACTGTTGCGTGCCATCCAGGGAACAAGCCAGCAACTCACCCAGTTAGTAGCATTACTGGTTGGCATACACTGTGTGGAGTCTGTAATACATAAAGTCTTGGGCCAGAGTACAGCCTGCCTCACACCCACCACCAGTATGCCCCTCCAACTTTGGACCCTTCCTCTTCCCAAACACATTCTCCAACCACTATTCTACCACCAACCTCTTCTCCACAAACTACCCCAAACCCAGACACCAGCACTACACACACACTTCCCCCACGCACAAAGAAAAACACATATACTCTCCCACCCATCAAACCAGACAGACATACACAAACACAAAACAAAACACAGCAGCACAACACAAAGCACCAGCACCACAACCACCACCACAGACACCAGCAACACACAAACACACTTGCCCACACCCCAACACCCACCTTCTACACTCTCACCCTCTACCAAGCACCCATCCAAAACAACTCCCTCAACCAAACACCCAATCAGACACATACCCTCACTCAAGCCCACACCCAAAAATCACTCTCACCCACTCTCACTCACACCCAAGCATATACCCAAAAACACGCTCACCCAAACCCACACCGAACACACACCCAAAAACATTCTCATCCAATCACTCAAACCCATCCTCAAAAACCTAACCAAAACCAGAACCACACCCACAACCAAAGTCCCATCTCAAACCACCACCACATCTGAAGCCAGCACACACATACAAACTCACCCCAACACACACAGCCATTCCAAAGCCCCACACCCACCCCAGCACCCAGTACCTCCCAAAGACCCACTTCACCCACCCAATATCTCCTTACACCTCCCTGACAGATACTCCCTCCTATGATCAAACTCCTTAAACACCCCTCCATAATTCTTTCAGGTGCCTGAGCTTAAACAGCTCGCTGAGTGAGAGAAGACCCTTTAGGAGGAGGAACTTTTAGTACAAACCTTTATAAGAATCAACCAAAGTGGTAAATATGTATGTTTATTATTTTCAAGATAAAAAAAAATATATTTTTGTTTCTTTATCAAAGTGAGAGAATTATCTCAAAAAATTAAATTACATTTTTTATATGCAGATGGTTTCTATTATCTCCTTCAGATACACAATGTAAAACTGTATTAATTTTAAGTTGAGTACTTGCCATAACATATACAGTTTTGACACTGAGTAAACCTGACACGTTTGTGAATATCCATGTAAATAAATTTAAATATCATAGGATGTGAAGAAAACACAGATGAAGAGAGAAAAAAAAGAATGAAATGAAGGTAAGCTAAGGAGAAAACTGAGAAGCAATATGTTTTCTGCCTATTAATTTCAAGTTTACTGAAAATCAACATGTTATTTATGATATGGTAACGTCATGAAAAAGATATGAGAGGAATGTTGTACAAAAATATATATTAACAATCAAATACATAATGTCTCATACAATTTCAAAAAGATTAATTTCTAAAGAGTTATTTAAGCAGTACATTAAATGTATAGTAAACATTGCTTATTTGGTGTTTGCTTAAGTCGTATTGATGGAGGCGTATGCCAAACAGGTGATGCATAGTAATACAGGAAAACAACAAGGATATAGAAGGATATTGTAACCTTTGTTTTGAATTTAAAGCCTATTGGTGAGCATTTAGAAGAAAAAAAACACACAACAAATAAGTTGACTTAGAAATATATGAATAAATAATGAAAGTTTAAATAAATACATCACATTTCAGAATGGGGAAGTTTAAGATAAATATAAAATAGCATACCTTCGATTCAGTCAGCGACGTCATGGCTCGTCATCCATATCAAACAGCAGGTAAGCGAAGCCTTGCAACATCAGATTCATGATAAAAGATGTTTTTGGAAATGTAACAGAGTTGTTTAATCCCCTTTTATTGGAATGGCCAGGTGTGCAGATTTAACTACCATGGAAATGCACTTGGAAAGCAAAGTCTTAATCTGGCAGGCAGATTTCTGGCTGGAATGGCTCTATCAGACATTTTTGCGGCAAAGACTCCATCAATGGAGTAGTTTGAGAGTGAAAAAGCTGATGGAGGTTTAATGGAATTTCATCCATCACACCGCTAACATATAAATCCATAGGGATGACAATCCTGGTGGTAGATGGATGCAACGTTGATTCTGAATGATCCATATGCAGTTCCAAGACATAAATCTGGCCCTAAGTCAGAAGATAAAATCTCTGACCAGGACGAACCTGGTTGGTGCATCTGACCCGTGCTCCATCATGGCTTGCCTCCAATTGCACCTAGGTCCCAGTCTACAGCAACCTTTGACTAACATTGGTGATGTGTGCTTTTTGGCACTATTTCAACTATAAGTATAAAAGTAGATATCTCTAGTTCCCCTTATTGGATTTTTAACATTTTGATTTCATACAGCTTATTACATTTTACTCTACTATTCTAATTTGATTTGGGTTTTTATTGTTTGCCATTTTGATTTTATTACTGTTTTTGTACTGCATAAATAATGTACATATTGCCCTAAGTTTAGCCTGTCTGCTCTGTGCCATAGCTGCCAATGGGTTGAGCTCAGGTTAATTCAGTTAATTCAGTGACTTTCAGGGTTCACCCTGACTAAGTGGTGTGATTATTCCTTGAGTTGGCTAGGCGTCCACCACAAATAATATTCTAGTTTCTCACACTCAGCTAACTGTATCTGGCAAATATCACTTTTTTTTGGTTTTTAAATGTTAGAAATAGGATTTCTGGTTGGCTAGGGTAGGCACCTAAGCCAGGCAGAATTCACCACTCTAGTCATGGTAAGGGAGTTACACACCAAAAAGAACCCCTGCTCACTCCCTTCGTAACTTGACATGAGCAGTCAGGCTTATCCCAAAGGCAATGAGTAAAGCGGTTGTACAACAAACTCACACCAGCGACACAAAAGCACCACAAAAGAGACTCCACACAGTATTATATAAAAATACGTGTCTGTGTTGCATACAAACATAGACCAAAACAACAAGAATCAATAATTACTTTGCCAACTAGGCAATTGTCATAACATCACAGTTAGTGCAATAAGATAAAGACATAGGGGCCGATTCCGATCTCGGCTGGTAGGGCTCCGAATCGGATTCGGCTTAACCGGATCCGAGTTGGAGCCCTATTGCCCGACCGATTCGTACGCGCGTCCGGGCGAGCGAGTACGATGCGAAATCGCCGACCGACTCGTCCGGGCATCCCGACCGCTCCGACCGACTCGTTCCCGGGTCTATCCGCACCGACCGACTCGCTCGGACTCGACTCGCACCGCGCAATGGAGACGTTCCCCGGCCGGGTAAGTACGATGCGCGCCGCGGACGCAGTCCGACCGAGCCGCGCACTCCGGCTCAAAAGAGCAGTCGGAGCCGTACTTTGGGGGTCCGTGTCGGACCCCCCTGCACGTGCACGCGCCGAGTCGCACACAGGGGGACCCATGGGTCACCCCTACCTGTGCGTGTACAGCGCGAGTTGCTTCACCGCGTACACGCTGTAGAGGCGCCCTTGTCCGCCTCGCACCCATTGAGTCAATGGGAGCCCGCGTACGTGTTGTACGACAGGCTCCCATTGACTTCAATGGGAGTCTGACCGACTCGAGTCCGATGGTATACGTGCGCATCGTACTCGTTCGGTCGGGCTGCACGGGTCCGATTCGGTCAGAAATCTCTCCGGGTCCGGCTCGGTCGGAGAGATTTCCGGCCCGAATCGGAATCGGCCCCTTAATTGTTGCACCAGTTATGAAAAACACCCTCACTGTGCATACAAGGCAAATCCTGAAATAATACTTGTTATCCTGAAAATGCAAAGTAAAAACAGCCCATATCATAACATCTGGGCATAAAATGCAGCCGTTAGGTTAGGGAAATCACATAGAATCATAAATGCTGTGCATAATAGGCAATCCTGCATTAGTACAAGTAATCTTGACGGTGCAAGGCATAAACATGCCATACTTCCTCACACCAGGGCCAAGAAATGCAAAACATATAGAATTACCCAAACATCCCCAAGAACACATCACTATCATACATATCACCATAACATAATAGAGCACAGCTCTCCTGTGCTCCTATTAGACACTATATGGTAATGTGGCACTGAAAACAAAGTGTAGGGACAGAAACATCTGGGCTCCTACTACCAGGAACGTGGCAATTGTCCTGATGGCAAGATCGGGACCTCTGTGATATGAAATTCAAAGCTCTCAGGTATTTCTCCAAACTGGGGGGGGCACACACCCATGGCCTACTTCAGCGGGGAGACCTTCCTGGGTCCTCTGCCCCAACCACTGAAAGGCAACTACTGACGCTGCAGGCTCTCCCACTAGGGGAGTTATGGCAATGGAAAACAAGCCTTCCTGTGCTGGGGCTACGTGCGGACAAACATGAGTGTCAGCTTTTGTCCCTTGGGACCAGAACGGCAACTGCTGACACATGCTGATCCGAGGGTGGGGCCGGGCAAATAAGCCTCGGAAGCCTGGCCCAATCCTGGTTGCGAGGACCACGTGTTTCTGTCTCCTGGAACTACATAGGGGAACGTCGAAAACTACTGAATGGTGAATCCCTCGGGGCAGTGTGCACAAGGCGGTCGAGGCCCCCTGAAAATGGTGGTAACTCCCATATGACCCAGGCAACGTGCCTTACTGGGGAGCGGTACAATTTGGGAGAGAGACTCACCGTTTTTTTAGAATATCCCGAGCACTCCGGCAACCTGCAGCGGATCGGGCAGATAGCCCAACGCTGCTCCCTTAAATGAAATGCACACAACACACCAGTTCCTGGTAGGAGATAAGGAGAAAATTGTTGTGCTCACCACGCACTCCACACACCAGCAGTAGGCAATGGAATTATCTAGGTTGCTGAGATCCCAGCAAAACAGGGCAGGGAGAAGCAAGCCCACAAGCCCCTGGAGAGGACTTGGAGCATGAAGGCAGGGAAACAAGCAGCAGGCCAGCACATTGGGGTCCTTGTAGCACAGTGGCAGTCCTTCTTGTATCCCAGCAGGCCACAGGTCTACACAACAAGCAATGCAGTTCAAAGGCAGTCCTTCCTGGCAGCATAACAGTTCTTTCTGGCAATGTGTAGTCTGTAGATCCAGCAGCATCTGGTTACAAGTCCACACAGTGTGTAAAATCATGGGGTCAGGGCCCCTGTACTTATAATCAATATGGCTTTGATGTGGAGGTAACTTCAGAAGAATTTTGGAAGTGCACAGCACCCCCATTCAATCCTAGCCCCGGCTCCAGACATCAATAGGGGGTAAACAAGTCCTTTGTGTGAGTGCAGGGCCCACCCTATACAAATGTAAATTCGCCCCACCTCCCTCTATCTCAGCCCAGGAAGACCGTTCCGTATGCATATGAATGAAGTTGCAACCATGTTACACCCAACCGTTCCTGTGTTTTGTTGTCTGGAAAGTATGCACAAAGCCTAGCTGTCACTCTACCCTAGATGTGGATTTGAGTCTGGCTACAAAGCACAAAGAGTAATAAGCACATAGAAATGCCCACTTTAGGCATTCTACAATAGTAATGAAAATCCACCTACACCAATAGCAGGATTTATCATCACTAATCTAAACATGCCAAACATGGCAACGCTACTCATTTCAGATGATGGATCGGAAATTACCACTGAAAAACATATCAGGGAATTCCCAATGCAAACCTGTGAGAGAACAGAGAAGCAGCACTCACAGTAGTGAAAAATGAAATAGGGTGTTTGTCACTACCAGGACATGCCACACAATAAAAGCACATGTCCTACCTTATACCTACACAGCACCCTGCCCATAGGGCTACCTAGTGCCTACCTCAGGGTTGACCTATATGTAGTAAAAGGGGAGTTTCAGGCTTGGCAAGTAGCTTTAAATGGCAAGTCAATGTGGCAGTAAACTGCGAATGCAGGCACTGCAGTGGCAGGCCTGAGACATGTTTGAAAGGCTACTTCTGTGGGTGGCGCAAACAGCGCTGAAGGCCCACCAGTATCATTTAATTAACAGGCCCTGGGTATATGGGATACCAATGTACAAGGGACTTACAAGTAAAATAAATATGCTAAACAGTTGTAGACCAATCATACTATGTTTAAAGGAGAGAGCACATGCACTTTAGGACTGATTAGCAGTGGGAAAATGCCCAGAGTCCTAAAGACAACAAAAACAGGTTTGAAAAAAGACAGGAGGAAGGCAAAATGTTTGGGGATAACCCTGCAAAAAGGGCCAGGTCCACCATCAAACATTAGATGTTATCTCATTTCAAGACTTAACGATGTCAACACAACTGTTGTTTTCAGTCAGTATATGTTACACTGTGGTGGTCGCCACAGGAAATTGAATTTTAGGTGTTGCAAATACCTTTAGCGAATCTTCACAAAACTTTCAAAAAAAGTTAATTCACCTCAGCTTCTTCCTAGGAAGGTTTGGGGTGATCCGTCAAGCGGGGTCCGAGAAAACAGGGAGCTAAAATGCAAATTCCCCATTCAATTTCATTAGGATTTTTGAAAAGTGCAACAACCAAAAAAAACGTCATGCAATGACACCAAATTTGGAAGAAAGCTAGATCTTTACCAAGAAAGCATGATTGTTATTTGTTGTAAATTTGTTAGTAGTTTTTCCGAAACCAAGGTTAAAAATGTATAGATATCTGGACTGTTGGGCTAAAATTAAAAAATTCAAGCCTTTTGATTAGATGAGGCTACTTTTTCAGAGTAAATTCTGCTCCGATTGGCTGGCTGCAATATGGAAAGAAATGTTGCAGTGGCCATTACAGGACTGTGGTCCTTGGTCCCCTATCCTGAAAAGGTTTTTGAAAAAGGACATAAGGGGGCATGGTAGGGATTTTTGGGGGATGCCATAATCCTGTGGAACTCCAGCAGGACTCCCGAGGGACCAGGAAAATGAATTGCAAAAAGAACTGTGTGGGAAGATCCATGAGGCCTGGCTGCTCTCGGGGGCGGGATTGACTCTGCAACAACTCCCAATTACATGCAGTGCATGGCCGAAGGCTCTGCACTGCAGAGCTGTAGAGCTTTGGCTGCTTACTGGGATTTGGGTACTGCAGTAGTATTTTACTTTCTGTTAAAGAAACCCTAGAAATTTACTGAAGAAACAAAAAGGTTAAAGTGATGTTATAGTTAATTGAAAATATCAGTTAAAACCTACCATTTTAAATGTATAAAACCACTGAAATTCACCAGTTGTAACTTGTGCCCCCACCATGCTCTGCTTATGACTGAATCACTCATGACATGTTCAATTACTTCATTGATGACATCGCTGATGACCTCTCCAATGATATCATTGATGACAGTACTAGTCATGGTGGGAACACATGTTCTAGCTATCTCAGTAAACTATAATTGGTAAATTTCAGTGTTTTTTCAGTTTAAAATGTTGTGCTGTAACTGTCATTTTCACTAGGGGTGGATGTAACTCTTATAATTTTAGTTTAAAATGTGCTTTAAATGACATTTTCACTAGGGGTGGATGTAACTTGTATAATTGGGTGTAGTGCAATCATGCAGAATTACACAAGAAATAAGAAAAATTATGCTTGAAATACATGAGAAGAGTCAATCTGCGCTTAGTGCAATTGTTTTAGCTCAAATATGCCTCCTCTCATCCAGAGTGGTAGTTTGTATTACAACTTTGACACTGATGGGAATTTAATGAGCTACTTGTGTGGCAAGTTTACTATAGCTTCTGCACAGTTAATGAGTGAAAGCTTTTTCAAAGTGCTTAGCCTCCTAATCGGGTTTGCGTGCGTGGCTGGTATGCGCTCTCCATTCACAGTTGTCCACATGACAATGGCTGCATGAAGAAGGGGTTCAGCACTTAAAAGGTTAAGAGAGTCTGCAGGTAGTGGGCTTTCTATGAAAAGTTGTTCAGATGACGACTAATGTGTGTAGTAGGGGCATAGCGACCTAATGGGGCTTGAGTGTCTGCAGGGAGTGGCATCTTATTGAACAGTTGTGCATATGGTGGAGGCTGTGCATAGTAGTGGCTTACTCACCTAATGGGGTTTGGGTATCTTGAGGGACTGAGCTCCCTGTAAAGAACTCTGTACAGAGCAAAGGCTGTGTGTAGTAGTGTCTTGCCTACCTAATGGGGCTTCAGTGTGTTAAAAACAATTCAGTCTTAGTGATGAAAATGTTTTTTTCAATTATGATTTAATTGAACCATGATATTAGTCGGGCCTTATTTTCAACAGAAACTGAAATTCCTTACATGAAAAATGCTAAATTAAAAATACTAAACATATCATTTTATTGGAAAATGATGCTTGAAAAGTTATATAGTGTGGATATATACATATCACCAGCATACAATGAAGGGTTTTTTGTGGCTTCTGTATTTTTGTGCTCAAAGCCACTTGTTTCCATTCCCTTCTGTGACAATGGTGTGCTCTTCTGTGCTGCAGCTCCTCTTCTATAAAGTTACCTAGCTGAACTGGAGCTGATGAGTGTCTAACTTGAAGAACTCCACTCACGTAAAGGAGACAGAACCTAGAAGGAACTGACCACTCACTACCGTCAGGGGACACAGACCTCATCCCATCAAAGTGAGTTCCACTGAATAGCTCCCTGACCACCAAACTCAACCTCAAGGAATACATTGCCAAAATAAACAAAGATGGCCTGGTGCCAGCTCTCTCTTCTAAAGAAAGTTAAAATGTTTCTTCCAGAAAGTAACTTCAGCACTACTATTCAAGGCCCCCTCGTACTCTCGGATATGGATGGTGGAAATGCCCTGCCCCAAGGCCTCCCAGACTCCACACTGGCTCTACTTAAGGAGCGCATCGTATAAGTTACAGCACATCTCATCCAGGGCATGAAAAAAAATGATTACATTACCTGCATCCTGGTGGAACTTTACTGGCTCCCCAAACCAGTCCGCGCCTTCATCAAATCAGGTGCATCATTTACAAAGCCATCACTACCAGCATCCCTGCTTATTTTGCAGACAAGCTCACCCTTTCTGATGGTCCTTGGCACACCTGCAGGCTGGACACTACCACACTCTAGACTAAGTGTAAGCAAGGAAAAACAAAGCAACCAGCATTTTCTATTTTTGAACCCAGTATCTTGAACAATGTCCTTGTATCCATCAGGACTACCCCAACACTGCTCGAATTTAGAAAAATCGTTGAAGACGGACCTCTTCTAAAACAATACATCACAATGGATTAATCATCCACAACCCTGCTACCTCTTCTATCATGTGTTGCCTTTATGGTATTCTTTGGCCATGTACACCTCCTCATTGCCTTCTAGATAAGTTTGCACTATGGAAATACATAAACACACATACATACATACGACACATCTGCTACTACCATGGATTGCTACATTCTACGGACCTGATTACAGGTGCAGGTCTAAATTTAAACTCCTGTGTAAAGATATTTTTGCAAAGGGATCAGAATTACAAGTTGTGTGATAATTATCACACCCTCGCAATTTTTCTGCTGGTACATGCTGGCAGGTCATACCTGCCAACATTTATCAGAGGAAAAGGCCCATAAAAAAGACTAAATATACAGAATTTTGTGTGTTAAATATCGACTCCACATGTGTTGCCTCATTCACAAGTTAAAAACTCATAATAAGAGATATTTACCACATGTGGTATATATGTCACCCCGGGGAAATGGTATTTACCATGTGTGGGAAATGCCTCACACTATTCCACCTATATCTGGAACACAAGCAACCCTGGACTGGTTTTATCCTAGTTAGGCTCATCAGCCGGTCACAGCATGGCTCCAGTGACACATTGTGCACTGGACCCACGTCTTGCATGCCCGTCCCACTTAGGGCAACACTCATGTTCACAAAAAAGTGACAGATGGAATGCTTGAATTAATCTCAGCCCCTGGTAATTACTCGGGCCACATCCAAAAGCATTGTTACTTTACACACCATGCCATTTTCGTTTGGACCCAGCTATATGCAAATCAGTCTTGACCCTGTGTCACTGGAACCAAGCTGTACCTGGCTGATGAGCCCATAACTAGGGCGAAACCGGTGATGAGCTGCTTATATTGCGGTTCAGGGAGGACCTGGCTTGGCAGTTCTGGCTGGACTGTCCCCACTAGACAATGGTCAAGACTGATTTGCATATAGCTGGGTCCAAACTGAGGTGGCATGTTGTGGAAAATAACAATGTATTGGAATGCACCTCCAGTAATTACCAGTGGTTTAGGTTAATTCAAGCATTCAATCCATCATTTTTTGTATACTTTAACTGTAATAGAGCACCCCAGACCTAATAACCCACTGCTCTCTCCAAGACTCCAACAACATAATACTTGGTGACCTCAACCTACATTGGAACGAGGAAAACAACTCTCTGACCCAATGCCTGAACGAACTTCTTCTCAACAACAATCTCACCCAACCCTGCACCGAAAGAACCCATAACAGAGGTGCAACTCTCGATGCCATCATTGCCCACGAAGGACGCAATCACGATAGACCACATCCTTCCTGTCGACTGGTCAGATCACCATATTGTCCTATTCCACATCAATCAGACTTGCCACCGCCTACCCCGTACACAGGAATCCTTCCACTGGGTGAGAAATCTTAGACAAATCAACCACACCGACCTGGAAGAAAGGATTAGCTCACTCCCTCCCACCACCGCATGCGAACCCTCGACAACCAAACTCACCGAGCAATACAATGCATCAATGACCTCCATTCTCGACCAGATTACCACCCTGAAACTAAAAAAAAACAGGACCATTCCTTCAAGATCCTGGTTCAACACAGATCTAAACTTGGAAAGAAGACAACTAAGAGCGGCAGAAAGACGCTGGAGAAACAAACCATCAATAATCCACCTAGACCTACTCAAATCCGAACGCAGAGAATATAAAAAACACATCAAGAATAAGAAAACCTCTTTCTTCTGTGATGCACTAAACAATGCCAAAAATCGACCCAAAGAACTCTTTAATATCATCAGACAACAAACCTCCAAGCCCCCCTCAACTGCTTTGACGTCCTCCACAGAACTATGCAACAACTTTGCCACCTTCTTCAATGAGAAAATAAACAAGATTGAGCTCTCCTTGGACAACAACCTCCAAGCTCCGAACGTTAGCCCTACCCCCTGTGAAGAAGACCCCAACCCACCCAATCACCCTCCCAATAACTGGAAATCCTTCGCCCCATCTCAGAAACAGAGATCTCTAAATTGATTACCAGCTCCAAACCCTCGTCTCACTTCTCAGACCCTATCGCTGCGCAACTAGTTAAGAAACTCAATCTCACCCTAGCCCCGCTTTGGATCAAGATTATAAATAGTTCCCTAAGAACCGGAGTCATGCCAGACTGTCTCAAAATGGGTCAAGTCACACCACTTCAAAAAAAGCCAGGCTCTGACCCCAACGATCTCAACAACTTCAGGCCTGTATCTAATCTCCCTTTTCTAGCAAAAATCTTGGAAAAATGTGTCCTGCAATTAACACAACACATCGAAAGCAACAACTTCCTAGATCCTCACCAATCAGGCTTCAGAAAAGGCTGCAGCACTGAGACAGCGATCCTGAATGGCATAGATGACATTCACAATTCACTTGACAATGATCAATGCTGCCTACTCATCCTCCTGGACCTATCTGCAGCATTCGACACAGTTGACCACAAACTGCTCATTAATGTACTGCGGGGAAAGGGTCAGAGCAAACGAGGTGGTACTACATTGGTTCTCCTCCTTCCTGCAGAACCGCACCCAAAGAATAAAAATTAAAAACAGCACATCAGACCTACTCCCCGTAAACAGGGGGTTCCGCAAGGACTGCAGTTCTCTCCCGGCACTATTCAATATCTACATGGAACCCCTCACCAAGATACTCAATAAAGCCAACATCCCCTTCCACCTATATGCAGACGATACCCAGATCTACCTTGAAACTTCCTCTATCAATGACATACAAAGACTAAACCTACGCCTTGAAAGAAATCCAACACTGGCTATCCCTCAACCACCTGAAACTAAACCAGGACAAGACGGAAATACTCATCATTTCCAACAAAGCACAAACCCCTCAAGTCACAGAATGGCTAAAAACCATTGATGCTTTAAACTGCAACCTCATCCCAGCAGACTCTGTAAAGTCACTGGGAATCACTCTGGACCCTAACTTAGACATGGTCAAACACATCAAAAATACCACCAAGAGCGCTATCATCAACCTAAAATTGCTCAACAAAATAAAGCCATTCATCCCTCCCAATGACCTCAAACAAGCCACCCAATCCCTTGTTTTGTCTAGATTGGACTATGGGAACGCAACCCTCACAGGCACAGCAAAATCCCACTAGCCCCCTCAGAACAACCCTAAATGCAGCAGCCAGGATGGTCACCGGAGTAAAAAAATATGAACACATCACTCCTGCTCTCAGAGAACTAAAATGGTTACCAACCGAAATGCGCGCCAGCTTCAGAACAGCCTGCCTCACTCACAAAGCCCTGCATACCGGTAAACCCCGCATACCTGGTCGCCAAACTCAACAAAGCCGGTCAGTCAAGGAACCTAAGGAGTACTAACACTCTACTTCTCATCCCGCCAAAGACTCGCAAACATAAAACCGCATCACGCGCCTTCTCTGGAAATGCGCCCAAAATTTGGAACTCCATCCCAGTTCATATTAGGACTAACCCCTCCTTTCCAAAATTCAAAAGCCAGCTTAAAGACCTTTTCCTCAACCGATCTCTTCCGAATAGATAGTTGACGCTCTACAGTGAATCCCGCACATGGCAGTATACAAAGACTCTGAAGAAAATGGATACCTCTTTTTACCTTTCGTTTCTCTCCTGTGCTCCCCTTCACCGTTCTGGATTTGTCACGAATCATGGATCCTATCGACTACTCGCTGTGTTGGAACTGTACTTGCCAAGTATCTTGTCAGTTACAAGATATCTTTATGTTTAAATATGTTTATATATCTTTATGTTCTATTTGCGAGTCTTTGGGTCTGAACTTTACTCGACACGAATCACTACGTTTCTACTACGGTCAATTCGTATGTTTGTTTTGCTTCTTTGATTCATGTTGTAAAGCGCTCTGACACCCTCGGGTCTGGCTAGCGCTATATAAAACTCCTAAATAAATAAAATAATAAACATTAACATATGGATTAGTATAACTCACCATATGTCTCTGTCATCCATTTGAGCTGCATTCTCTGACTCATGTTGTACACCAGGAAATGTGGCATCCATATGTGAGTTGTAGCCCACAACATTGCAGACGGCTTAGGCACTGATGGAGTTCCAACAGTGCTGATTGTGGCATGGGTGGGTTTTGTGTTGGATTACTGCAGTTTGGAATATGAACAGTCAAGTGATTCAAACTCTTACGGGAAGTAATAGAACAAGACTGGGACTTCAGAAGGATGATGCCCTACTGTATGCAATACCTGGTGCAGGCTTGGCTGTGAGTTGCCAGCCGGTCCACCGTAATGACCTGGTGACCAGGAAATTTAATTGAAATGAATATCTTGACATGGACTGGGATGGCAGGAGTGCAGGTTGTGTGTGGGGGTGATAAAGTTAGCTCTAGTTCTCAATCCACAACCATGTCCAGAAGCACACCTAGTGAGAAGCAGTAGCTAACCAACACTTCTACCCTAAACAGTATGATAGTTTGCAGTTTGCTTAAGTATTCCTTGTTTCCTTATCTGGTTGCTCCACAGAATCAAGGTCTTTGCTGCAAAGACTGATGCCCTCATTATAGAAATATTGGGCCCGATTCACAAAGGGCCTCCGCACTCATGGTTGGACCGCCATACTGCAGTTACCCATTGCGGGGCCCCCTCCATGAGCGCAGGACCCCTGCCACGACTGTGGGGCCTTTGCCATGATTGCGTAGGCCCTTTGTGAATCGTCCCCATTGTGTGAGGTTCAGTTACTTTTGGTGCTATCCTCTGTGTAATTGTTTATTCAGATTTTTTAGAGTAAAAATGCCCCGTCTAATCCAAAGTGATAGTTTGCTGTACACTTTTGACCCTGATGGTAATTTAGTGAGCTACACGTGGAGCAAATTTTTTATAGCTTCTGCGCTGTTAATAAGTGAAAGTTTTTGCAAAGTGTTTGGACTCCTAATAGGGTTTGCATATGTGGCTGGCATGCACTCTCTGTTGACAACAGTTGTCCATATGACAATGGCTGCATGTAGTAGGGGGTCAGCATGGGGGGGAGCGAGTACCATTTCCCGTGCTCCGGTGGGAGGTTCACAGGGTGAGCTCCAACTGGAGTCCCCCATCCAATGCAATCCTGCAGACGATAAGGGCCTGGGGAGCAACATGGAGCTCCGATGGAACCCCTCTGGACCCACCAGTGCTGACTGCCATGTCGAGAGCAACAAACAGCGCTGGTTTTAGCAGTCAGCACCCCATTACTACGGAGATGCGGCTCTCAAGATGGTGGAGGAGGGCTGTGACTAGGACACCCATCAGCACCAGAGACCTGCTGCAGAGAGAGGCCCGGAGCCTGAGATTAGGGGAAGGAGTGATGGAGCAGCGAGCGAGCCCCCACCAGGAGTGCCTCAAGGACAGACCCAGTCACAGCTGTGGGTGCTTGAGCCCGGCGGGAGGCCTGACTTTGTGGCACAGATCCGCCTGCCCCTTTGGCCATCACCAACTCGTGGATCCCTCCAGGCCCAAGATCACCACCCTGAGAGCTGGCTGATCAAGCACCTCAAGAACCCCAGCAATGGCGAGAATATGTAAATATGTAATATAATATTGTGCAACCCTAATCCTTTAACTCCTCTTAACATGTAATCTTGAATGAATTTGCAGCTTTTATATATGTAACTCTAACCACTAGTATCTGTAGCAGACTTATGCACTTACTACCATTCTTATGTGATTTTAGAGTTTATCTGTTTGTATATTTTATGTAATTCATGTAGTCTGAAGTCCTTATGTAATGTAACTGGTTCTATTGTAAAGCGCTCTGACACCTTTGGGTAAAGTTTGCGCTATATAAAAACGCATAAATAAATAAATAAATTGAACAGGGTTAGAGAGTTTGCAGGTAGTGGGCTTTCTGTGAAAAGGAGCTGTCATTGAACCCCCATCCCTTTTGTTGGCTTTGGAATTGAGTGATTCCATGTGTAGGTTGACAAAGATTTGGGACATAACTATGGGTATGCAATGGATAGTTTTTAACTGGGTGAAGAGGCTAAACTTTGTTTCATGTCTGAATGCCCATGTATATGCTATATTTTACATTGGAATGTCACCTTCTTTGCAGAATTCCATTCCATGCAGTGGCAAGCCTGAAACTTTTTGCAAAGGTTAATTTAGTGGGTGGCACAATGAGTGCTGCTTTCCCACTAGTAGCATTTAATTTACAGCCATTTGGTACATATTGTACCAATTATTAGGGACTTACAGATAACTTAAATGTGCCAGTTAGGTGTAGTTCAATTTTACCATGTTTTAAGAAGAGAGCACAAGCACTTTAGCACTGGTTAGCAGTGGTAAAATGCACAGTCTTAATCCAAAGAAGAATTAATTAAGCAAAGCATGAGGGCTGGAGGCAAAAAGCTAGGGGTAACCCTCCAGAGAGGGCCTGGTCCAACAGGCTTAAATCACTCCTAGATTCCAGTAATTACAACCATAAACTATCCTTGATGCTTTTTTTCTTGGCCCTTTTTCTATAAATAATCATATCTCTTGTTCCTCTTTATTGATTTTTGTCATTTTAATGTCAATTTTCTTATTGCATTTGTCTTTATTTTTATAAAGTGAGGGATATTTTTATTGTGCTATCTTTTGACATTTTAACTTTTTGAAACTTCTATTTTTTCCACATTTTCTGTAATTTATGGCTGTCTGCTCTGTCCCATATTTACCAGGGGTTTAGCTCAGGTTTAAATTACTAAAACCTTTGACTGGACCTAACAGGTTAGTAAATTTGTTAAGCATGAAGAACTTCTATCCACCACAATTAATAATACACGTTCTTACAACTGTCCAACATGGTTCCTGTTTGTTGGGTTGACAGTGCAGGCGGGTTCTCCATTATCCAATTTACATGCTTACCTTCGAACCCGTGTTCCTGGAAGTCAATATTCCCTGTGAACAATATTATGCAACTTAAAAATACTAGAGTTCTGTCACAATATTGAACACAAGGCAAATGATATGGCTTTAGATGCTTAACGAAAAATATGGATCATTATAATAATCTGATTAATTAGTGGTCATTAAGGTAAACTGAACTATGAATAACTGCATCCTTTAGGGTTAACGTTGCTTTTTGTCTTAAAAAATGTATTAATTGAATCTTAATGTCGTTCTTTTATAACTACAATTAAGCTACAAGATCTAAATGGAGCTGTTCCTTCGGACTACAAGAGACTATAACACGAAAAGAGGTCCTTCTTGTATAGTCTCGGAAGAGAGTATATCTATATTGGCATTTAAAAAAGAATGCATTAAAGCCAGGTACAGTGATAGGTTTGTGTATTCAATCATTATCAATGTTTTGCTCCTGCATCCTTGCAGTAAAACATTAAAGATGAAACCCATTGTTATTTTTTATTTTGTCAGCAGAAAACGTATATTCTGTTCTTTGTTCCTGCTTCTATGATATAAAAACCAATTTATCTTGCCAGTCACTGAGCAGTCTCTGCTTATTTAAAACGAATCTTCAGCTTTTCATTGTAATAAACAGAATGAGATTGCTGATGAGATAAATCACTCAAATGAATAAAACTATATTAATTCTTTTAATTGCTTATGATTTATTACGATTCATCAATGCAGAATTAACTGGATAATTTCTCACATTGATTAAAAAATATATTTTCCCAGAAATTAATGTTGTACTAAAGGTATTTGTAAAAGATCAACGGCAATTAAGGTGCAAAAAATTGTGAATGTATTTAGCATGAGTCGTACGCACAGACATATACCCCCCGACGCATTATCAATATAACACGAACATGCTCATACAGAAGTCCTTAACTCAGGTAAAAACAGCAAACTTCCTGAGAGATTTGTTGCTGACAGACACGACCGCAAGGTGGAACCAAGCATTGACAAAACCAATAGTCAGTGCTATTGCAGATGAATTCCTTTTTGTTGTGATGATTCTACAATATAGGGGAGAATGATTATTACAAAGCAGAATACAAGAGACACGAACTCCTCTGCAAGGGAGCAGCTGGAGTTATAATTGCTTGACCTGGTTCTCCCATGACTTGAATTTTTCCCTGTTCCTTCCTTCCACCATACCAGTTGCCCTCGATCAGAGACAATATTGAATACCGGATGTTTGGGGGCTCATTGGAAATTGTGACGTAGATTGAGACTAGAGATTGATGGTGTATGAATTTCTTATATGTCTGAGGAAGCTACATTGTAACTCTAGCAGTCCAGGCCGTGCTTAATTTGTAAAATATTAAGTGCCGGGGATCTGACCAGGAGGCCACTGCAGCTTGCACCACCCATCGCCCTTGTCATCGCTGCCAAAACAACTACTAACCATCTCTCTCGCATGTAAATGCAACAGTTCAGATTATTCCAAGTCCCCAAAGCTAAAGGAATGGCTGGGGAGGCAGGTATTAGCACTTTTAATGCGTATTGATTCCTAAACTACCGTTGTTCTGCTCATCTCTAAATTAGATGAGCAGCGCCACCATGTGGTAGACTGTTCTAGGTATGGTGCTGACAATTAGGTGCTGGTGCTGAGCACCAGAAACCAATTAAGTGTCGGTGCTTAGCACCGGAAAGCCCCGGCTCAAATTAAGCACTGAGTCCAGGCCATCACAGTTGCCTTCGCCCCTTCCCTGTTGGTAATAATTTATCAAGTGAGAAAGACTTGTTTAACCATAATATCGCTGGGCGTTTGGCTTGCTGCCAAAAGTATGGAGATATACATAGTCTCTAATTTTGATTTTACTCTATATTTCCTCTCCCATCAAAGCACATCTAGTCTGGCATTCTTGTACAACCTTACTTTATATAATCTGCAGCTCTGTCTTTGCTTTCATAGCCTGATTGCTCTCACATCTGTTTCTCAACCATCGTGCTTGCATGTCATATCAGCATTGCTTTGGTTTAGTTTCTGGCTCTTGCCTTTGCTGCCACACTAACATTCTTTTGCAGTCTTCTTTTTCATATCAGATACTAACATTTATCCCAGATCAGAACAAATATATTTTAAAATATATTCTCAATCGATATTTGCTTGTTTGAAACTTGCCCTTTTTAAACAAAGACTTCTGTTGAAGAGTCAAAGTCCCCAATTAAAAATACAGTATTACATGGGCAGAGTTATTAAAATCCCATGCAGTGCAGCACAGCAACCAAAGTAAGCATGGTTTGGCCATGGTTTTTTATGGCCTCCTCAGGAATGTGTTATATGTTATATGCTATATGCTATGCTAGGCTATGCTATACTATGCTATGCCATGCTATGTTCTGTTCTGGTATGTTATGGTATGTTATGATATGATATGTTAGATTATATGTTCAAGTGATTTGTAAAGTGTGACTAATCACCCGAGGAGTACCCAAGTGCTGACCAGGTGTGAAGGTCGGCTGCAGGGTCTTACTTGAAGAGCCAGGTCTTCAGCTTCATACAGTATTGTAGAAGCAAGGAGGAGGCCTTTAGGTGTAGAGGGAGGTCGTTCCATATTTTGAGTGTGAGGCATGAGAAGGCTAGCCCTCCTATTCTGCTTCTGTGGATGCGGGATGTATGTGTGAGAGTGAGAGGTGCAGAGCATAGGTGTTTGGTGGGGTAGTGGAACTGGAGGCAGGAGTTCAGGTATTCTGGTCTAATGTATGCATGTGTGAGGAATTTGAATTGGCAGCATTTGTGTATCGCAGACAGTGGATATCTCTGAGGTGAGGTGTGATATGGGTGCACAGGAAGACATCCATGATGAGTCTGGCAGTGGCATTTTGGATGGTCTAAAGAAGGTGAAGGAGGTGGTTAGGGATTCTGACATACAGTGTGTTGCCGTAGTAAAGTCTGCTGGTGATTAGGGGTTGAGTGCGGTACACCTGGTGCTCTTGGGAATCCATCTGAATATTTTTTTAAGGATGTGTAGCATGTGGAGGCAGGAGGAGCTAACTACATTCTCCTGTGTGCTCATGTTGAGTTTGTCATCTAATATGATCCCCAGTTTGCGTGTGTGGATGAGAGGTGATGGAGTATGACCGAGCTCTAATGGCCACCCAGTGGAGTCCCCGGGGTAGTTTTTGTTCCCGAAGATCAGCACTTCTGTCTTATCTGTGTTGAGTTTCAGGCAGTTGGTTCTCATCCATTCTGCTATGTGGGCCATGCATTTCATGAAGTTAGATGTGGTTGTGGGGGAATTGTCTGACAGAGAGGATGAGTTGGGTGCCATTGGCATAGTAGAAGATGGACGTGTCATGGGATTTGGATGATGTCCGCGAATGGTGCCAAACAAATGTTGAATAGGGTGGGGCAGAGAGATGATGCAGGAGGTACTCCGCAGATCAGTTCCTTGGACTCTGATGTGTTGGGGGGAGTCTGACTTGCTGAGATTTCCTTGTGAGGGAGGAGCATATTCATTTGAGGGCTGGGCCTTGAATGCCTGCATCATGTAGTGTTTTGATGAGGTTGGGGTGTGACACAGTGTTTAATGCTGCAGAGAGGTCCAGCAATATTAAGGCAGCAGTTTCTCCCCAGTCTAGAAGGGTGCAGATCTCATCTGTGGCAGTAATAAGAGCTGTCTATGTACTCTGATTGCTGGTGAATCCAGATTGGGAGTGATCAAGAAGATTGAGGAGATCCAGGTGGTTTGTGAGTTGCTGGCTGATCACAATCTCTGTCGCCTTTGCTGGGTATGGTAGTAGGGAGATGAGTTGGAAGTTTAGTTCATTGGGGTCAGGCAATATTTTTTTTAGGAGGGCTATAACTGCAGCATGCTTCCACTCCTCTGGAAAAGTTGCAGACTTTATTGAGGAGTTGATGATGTGGGTGATGCATTTGCTGAGCTTGGGTCTTCCTAGGTTGTAGATATGGTGTGGACATGGGTCTGTGGGGCCCCTGAGTGGACAGTCTTCATGATTTAGGTGGTGTCTTCGTCAGTGAGTGTACTCCAGTTAGTTTGGTGTCTCTCCGAGTGGTAGGTGGGCAGTTTGCTGATGATGTCCTCTGAGTTTGTATGTGTTAGAAATGGGGGTCTCCAGTTGGCAATAATTTGCACCTTTGTACAAGTAGGAACCCTTCTTCCTAGTCTGGGTAAGGGGTATACACTTCTAAATTAACCCCTGCTCACTCCCTTGGTAGCTTGGCATGAGCAGACAGGCTTATCTGAGAAGCAGTGTTTAAAGCATCTGTGCATGCATACAGTAATACAGTGAAAACACTACAAATGGACACAACACCAGTTTAGAAAAATATAAGTAATCTTTATCTAAACCAAACAAGACCAAAAACAAAAAAATCCAACATACAAAAAAACAGTTCTTCCGAGTTGGTAGCTCTGTCCAGGGCTACCGCGATGCTGAAAATGACAGAGTCTAACAGTTCCAGCCGACCACGTCGGTAGGGGTCAGCTGTAGCTTTGACAGACTCGTACACAGTACCTTTTACGTTGCTTCTGATCCCGTTGGTACGAGCCGATCGGGGCAACTGTCGCGGTTGCGATGACAAGTGAAGCGGTGCAGCGTGCGGAGCCCTCAAGGCGCGGTGCAGGCAGCGGCTCAGTGACAGTCGTCCAAAGGCATCGGTGAGACCAGGCCTGCGATGCTGAGTGAGGCGGTGCTCGATGCGGTGCTAGAAGGTCATGGTGCAGGCGATGGAGCCAGTCGATGTTCCAGCAGTGTTGGTGACGTCTGGGCCGCAGCGTGAAGTGAGGCGACGTCCGGGCGGCAGCGTGAAGTGAGGCGGTGCAGTGTGCGGTGCCCACAGGATGCGGTGCAAGCACCTGCTCAGAGACGGTCGTCCAATGGCATCGGTGAGACCAGGGTTGCGGTGCGAAGTGCGGCGGTGCCTTCTGCGGTGCCTGCAGGGCACGAAGCCAGTGACGGACTCGGTGACAGAGTCGGCTGCTTTTCTCCTCTGTGGCAACTGAAATCCGCAGTTCCAGAGACAGTGCCCAGAGGGATGGAGAAGTCTTTGCTGTTCCTGAGACTTCTTGAACAGGGGGCAAGCTCTACTTCCAAGCCCTTGGACACTCATCAAGCAGGATACACACACAGTTCCTCTCCTTGGCAGAAACAGCTGATTCAGGCCAACCCCAGACAGCACACAGAGAAGGGGCAGTACTTCTCCTTCAGATTTCCCAGCTCTTCTCCTTGGCAGAGGGTCCTCTTGAGTCCGGAGTTAATCTAAAGTTCTGGGATCTGGGCCCCAATATTTATATCGCAATTTCCTTTGTTTTCTTGTGGCAGAGAAGCCCTGTGCCCAATCCAACCCAGTTCTGTCTTCTCTGGTCCAGCTTCCCGGCAGGAGGTGGAGACAGCATTGTGTAAGGCAGACCAGGCCATTCAGGTGAAAGGAAATCTCGACCCCCTACTCTAAATGCAGCCCAGGTCTATTCAGCCCAGCCCTTATTCACCCAGGAAAGGCAGGACACACCTCGACCCCCCTAGTGGCTGTCTTTAGTGAATGCACATCCCCAACCCCTGTCACTCCAAAACCAGGCAGTCAATACACAACCCAGCAGACGCACACAGGATGGCTAAGCCAGAAAATACCTTCTTTCTAAAAGTGGTATTTTCAAAACCAAATGTAAAAATCATTCTTACTAAAAGAAGTATCTTTACATTTTGAGTTCAGGCAAACTAAACTTTACCTTCCGATCTGGTCCCAATGGTAAGTTATATTTATAAGCTGTTATAAATAAACTTCCATTGTATCCTATGGGACAGATAGCCTTTCAATAGTGAAAAACAGAATTCACTGTAGTTCACCATCAGGACATGTTACACACATCAGTACATGTCCTACCTTTCACATACACTGCACCCTGCCCACAGGGGTATCTTGGGCCGACCTTAGGGGTGACTTACATGTAAAAAAAGGAAAGGTTAGGGCCTGGCAAGTGGGTGTACTTGAGAACACATCAAAAACTGGAGCGAGGTATCACTCCAACACCGGACGCACAGCATGCTCTCTGGTTCATAACCAAGATACTCCACTTAATCAACATTGTTAATCAATTTTATTCCATATCCTCCAAAATTTCATATAGTTCATTTCTTTTTGTACTGTCACATGTGAGGCACTTATGTATTCGAACGTTTCTAGTGCAGCAGATATGCCAATCCAGGCCTTTTTCTGAAGCATGAAGCATACATAAAACATCCTCAGTAGTTGATCTCTTTTACCCAATGCATTTCGGGCTTTTCAAAGCCCTTCTTCAGGGGTTCACTACAAGTTTAAAACATTGACATTAGATTGTGTTATCGAACATCTACACATAAATAACATACATTACTAAAATACATCAAGCAAATCATGCCATGTTTATCCACTGTCCATAACTGACGTTTTCCCTCTAAATGCGCAACCATACGCAAAAAAATATGTACCCAAAGAAGCCTCTCCCGACCTACATTTCCATCCAGTATATTACCCCCACATTCCCCAAGTGGGGAAGTTTTGTTTACCGGAAGGGGGTCAGTGCAATCACAGAACAGCAATTTGGGTTAACAAGGAGTCCGAAGTAGTGGGTTATGGGATCAGTAGTAAGGAGGGTCATGGAAGTGAACGGTTTGGTTAATACGATTGGCTGATTCTAAGGAGAGGAGTTACAGCACATAATTTGAAAAAGGAAATGACAGTAGCGGGTGGAACACTGCTTTGCACAAGGAGAGAATATGCTGGGAGGAAGATCACTCTGTTACTTGATAAAGGTACGGGAGAATGCCCACGGAGTTTTGTTCATGGGTACAGGGTAACTTGAAGCAGTGTTCAGGACTAGTAGTTGGGGTACTCTTATTGGGGGTTCCAAATGAGAATGTGGGGGTAATATACGGGATGAAAATGTAGGTCGGGAGAGGCTTCTTTGGGTACATATTTTTTGCGTATGGTTGCGCATTTCGAGGGAAAACGTCAGTTATGGACAGTGGATAAACATGGCATGATTTGCTTGATGTATTTTAGTAATGTATGTTATTTATGTGTAGATGTTCGATAACACAATCTAATGTCAATGTTTTAAACTTGTAGTGAACCCCTGAAGAAGGGCTTTGAAAAGCCCGAAATGCATTGGGTAAAAGAGATCAACTACTGCGGATGTTTTATGTATGCTTCATGCTTCAGAAAAAAGCCTGGATTGGCATATCTGCTGCACTAGAAACATTCGAATACATAAGTGCCTCACATGTGACAGGACAAAAAGAAATGAACTATATGAAATTTTGGAGGATATGGAATAAAATTGATTAAAAACGTTGATTAAGTGGAGTATCTTGGTTATGAACCAGAGAGCATGCTGTGCGTCCGGTGTTGGAGTAATACCTCGCTCCAGTTTTTGATGAGTTCTCAAGTGCGTGGCATTTGGGCAGATCACGTTTCCTGGCAGCAGGCAAAAGTCGAAACAAAGTCTTAATCTCACAGTGGAACATAAGGAAAAATAGGTGTGCACTTGTTCACTCTTTTGAATTAAGTGGGTGTACTTGCCAGGTTTATAGGGCAGTAAACATTGCGCGCAGACACTGCAGTGGAAGATCTGAGACCCCTTTTGAGAGGCTGCTTGTGTGGGTGGCACAATTAGTGCTGCAGGCCCACTAGCAGCATTTGACTTACAGGCTCTGGGCACACACAGTGCACTGTACTAGGGACTTAGTAGTAAGTCAAATAAGACAATCATGGAAACACCAATCCATAATAACAATTTACAGAGGGAGCACTTGCACTTTGGCACTGAACAGCAGTTGCAAAGTGCCTAAAGCATCTAGACCAGCAAAAAAGAGGTCCAGCACACAGCAAAAAACTCAGGAGGCAAAGGTAAAAATACAGGGGAAAACCACACCAAGGATGCACGTCTACCAGTATGATTTTCAAAGTTTTTGTAGATCTTCTCAATTTTGTTGTTGAAGTAATTTGAAAGGTAGTCACAGAGTTCCTGGGAGGGGTTGATGGAGTTGGTTAAGGCATCTGGGGTGGTGAATTCCATGATGATGGCAAATATAATTTTGTTGTTGTTAGAACTGGCTTTGATCCTATCTGTGAGGGCTCTTCCCTTGGTAACTCTCAGGATGTGGTTGTAGTGCCTGAGGAAAGCCTTGTAGGTTGACCTTACATCGGCATCATTGTTGGTTCTCCACTTCCTTTCCAAAAGTTTGCGGAGTCTTTTGGAGTCCCGGATTTTTTCCATGTGCCAAGAGGCCCAGCTGTTGGTTCTGTGATGTTTGTGAGTTTTGATGGGTACAAGAGCATCTGTGCAGTTGGAGATCCATTGGTTGAAGTTGGTGATATTCTTGGCGAGGTTGTTGGTGCTGTCTGGTTGAATTTCTTCGAGAGTGTAGTGTAAGTCTGTTTCCGCTCATCTTGCTCCCTCGCATAAGGCTTTATTATCACAAAAGTGCCTAGCCATGTTTTGTTTTAGAGTTTTATATAGCACAAATTAGACCCAAAGATATCAGGTATCAGAGCGCTTTACATGAGCACCAGTTGCATTACAGATGAACACATTCATTTTTGTAGGGCACGGGGAGATTAAGTGATTTGCCCAGAATCACAGGATGTTGAGCGTTGTTGCCGAGACTCGAACCTTGTTCCCCAGCTTCGAGGTCGACCGCTCTAGCCATAAGGCTACATCCTCTCTCCATGTATGTTAATATAGCAATGTGAGATGGCCCTCCACCAGTGATAGTGTCACTGTGTGGTCCTAAGTGCCAGAAAACAATATTGGTTCACATGTATGAGTCACTCACCCGAAACAAAGATTTCATCATGGGTCTATAGAAGGATGTCCCTGTGACTATAGATGGTGTGCAGTGTTACAGCAAATAAATGATGGACGGAATGCTGACAATGCAAACATTCTCCCCCAGTCAAAAGATCTGGGTTAAATCCATCGTTCTTTTGCCCACTACGCCACCCCACTTTGGACCCAGCCATATGCAAATCAGTCTTGACCCTGTGCCCCATGGGAACAGTCCAGACCGAACTGCCAGGCCAGGTCCTCCCTGGACCGGAAACAAGCATCCTGGGACCGGTTTCAGGGTATGTCACCCTTCTTCAGCCAGGCTAGCTTGAATCCAGTGGCACAGTGAGCAAGGGACCCACGTCTGGGCATACCCATCCCACTTAGGGCGAAAAGTGTTACAGCAAACAAATGATGGACGGAATGCTGACAATGCAAACATTCTCCCCCAGTCAAAAGATCTGGGTTAAATCCATCGTTCTTTTGCCCACTACGCCACCCCAGTTTGGACCCAGCCATATGCAAATCAGTCTTGACCCTGTGCCCCTGGAGTCAAGCTATCCTGGCTGATGAGGGCTGAAAGCCCGAAACCGGTCCTAGGATGCTTAATTCTGGTCCAGGGAAGACATGGCTTGGCAGTTCGGTCTGGACTGTTCCCATGAGGCACAGGGTCAAGACTGATTTGCATATGGCTATGTCTGAACTGGGGTGGCGTGGTGAAGCTAAAATAACGATGGATTAAACCCAGATCTGTGACTGGGGGTGAATGTTTGCCAATGTGCAACATTCCGTCCATCATCTTGTGTGTTTGCATTTCGCCCTAAGTGGGAAGGGTATGCCCAGACGTGGGTCCCGTGCTCACTACGCCACTGGAGTCAAGCTATCCTGGCTGATGAGGGCTGAAAGCCCGAAACCGGTCCTAGGATGCTTGATTCTGGTCCAGGAAGACATGGCTTGGCAGTTCGGTCTGGACTGTTCCCATGAGAGCACAGGGTCAAGACTGATTTGCATATGGCTATGTCTGAACTGGGGTGGCGTGGTGAAGCAAAATAACGATGGATTAAACCCAGATCTGTGACTGGGGGTGAATGTTTGCCAATGTGCAACATTCCGTCCATCATCTTGTGTGTTTTGCATTTCGCCCTAAGTGGGAAGGGTATGCCCAGACGTGGGTCCCGTGCTCACTTCGCCACTGGAGTCAAGCTATCCTGGCTGATGAGGGCTGAAAGCCCGAAACTGGTCCTAGGATACTTGATTCTGGTCCAGGGAAGACATGGCTTGGCAGTTCGGTCTGGACTGTTCCCATGAGGCACAGGGTCAAGACTGATTTGCATATGGCTATGTCTGAACTGGGGTGGCGTGGTGAAGCAAAATAACGATGGATTAAACCCAGATCTGTGACTGGGGTGAATGTTTGCCAATGTGCAACATTCCATCCATCATCTTGTGTGTTTTGCATTTCGCCCTAAGTGGGAAGGGTATGCCCAGACGTGGGTCCCGTGCTCACTACGCCACTGGAGTCAAGCTATCCTGGCTGATGAGGGCTGAAAGCCCGAAACCGGTCCTAGGATGCTTGATTCTGGTCCAGGGAAGACATGGCTTGGCAGTTCGGTCTGGACTGTTCCCATGAGGCACAGGGTCAAGACTGATTTGCATATGGCTATGTCTGAACTGGGAGTGGCGTGGTGAAGCAAAATAACGATGGATTAAACCCAGATCTGTGACTGGGGGTGAATGTTTGCCAATGTGCAACATTCCATCCATCATCTTGTGTGTTTTGCATTTCGCCCTAAGTGGGAAGGGTATGCCCAGACGTGGGTCCCGTGCTCACTATGCCACTGGAGTCAAGCTATCCTGGCTGATGAGGGCTGAAAGCCCGAAGCCGGTCCTAGGATGCTTGATTCTGGTCCTGGGAAGACATGGATTGGCAGTTCGGTCTGGACTGTTCCCATGAGGCACAGGGTCAAGACTGATTTGCATATGGCTATGTCTGAACTGGGGTGGCGTGGTGAAGCAAAATAACGATGGATTAAACCCAGATCTGTGACTGGGGGTGAATGTTTGCCAATGTGCAACATTCCGTCCATCATCTTGTGTGTTTTGCATTTCACCCTAAGTGGGAAGGGTATGCCCAGACGTGGGTCCCGTGCTCACTACGCCACTGGAGTCAAGCTCTCCTGGCTGATGAGGGCTGAAAGCCTGAAACCGGTCCTAGGATGCTTGATTCTGGTCCAGGGAAGACATGGCTTGGCAGTTCGGTCTGGACTGTTCCCATGAGGCACAGGGTCAAGACGGATTTGCATATGGCTATGTCTGAACTGGGGTGGCGTGGTGAAGCAAAATAACGATGGATTAAACCCAGATCTGTGACTGGGGGTGAATGTTTGCCAATGTGCAACAATCCGTCCATCATCTTGTGTGTTTTGTATAGATGGTGTGCAGGCTGAATTCCTCATGCCTATGGATTTATTAATGCACATAACTGGGCAATTCCATGCTATTGCAACCCTATATGAGGGAATAAGATGGGATCCTTGCCCATGTCCAGAGGCGGCAGTCAATTAAGGAAGTTGACATACAGATGAAATGGAGTGCTGTACATAAATTGAGCATATACATGTTTGTATTTCAATATGATATTTAATTCACGTATTTACAATGGTATTTTGTTTCTTAAATATAAACAGTTTTAGACACAAGTTGGAGATTTGACCAGTATCATGCAATTTGCATCAAAGTACCGAAGCTTGGAGTAGAATACAATTCACCACATTCCAAGTCACAGCTTAATCCCTCCACTTATCTGTAAATGGCATTATAGCACCAACACAAGAGCTTGCAGATTTTTTAGGATATGACCTCTCTGTGTTTTCATAAGTACCACTTCTGTCAACCTATTCCAATACTAGATTGGCTGTCATGCCTGACAGCATAGTGTTTCACTCAAAGGAAGACCTATTTTTGAATCTTTAAAAAAAAAAAATATAGGCAACAAAATATCATTTAAAATCCTCAAAACATCACAGGCTGCTAACAGTATGCAAACATAATTTTTAAAATGTACAACAGATTATGCTATACTCCTAATGTATTATGTATAATAAAAGATTTACAGAATGTTACATGATGGTCATGCAATGCATTTGAATTGTATTTGTTGCAAGTAATCTGATTATTTGATTCTTAATTTTAATACTCTTATAATTGTCAAATATTTTTCTAGATAGTTTATCAAATGATTGGGATTCTCTGCTAGAAAAATTATTATGAAGAGCTGTACCAATAGAGACTGTTTCAACAAATTAGTAGCAGTTGAATAATACATCACATATTTCACAAAAAGCAAGGTGCAATGGGATATAAATCAAGAATAGCTTTGATAGAGCCTATATTTCACCCAATAAATTAATGATAATAATAATCAATATTTTCAAAGCACGCACATATCACCCCTTAAGGTTTCAAGGTGCTGGGTGCCATCTGGGAGATTAAGTGAGCTATTGCCCAGTCACATGATGCTGAGCTGCCGCCAGCGATCGAACAGTGAGTCCTGTGCTCCGGAGTCAGCCGCTCAGGCCGCTGTGCCACACATCTCTATTTAGCAAAAGAGATATAATAATGCTACCTCCACTAGTTGCTATGGCTAAATTATCAAATGATTATAGTTCATAACAAATTAGGTTTCAGGACATTCTTATAATTTTCTTTATCAAAAATTTAAATGTTAAACTTTTATGAATCATTCATTTGTTTCTCCATTAGCTTAGCTTCAATCCATCTTCAGCCTATTGATAATTCTTTAAGTTTTATGTATATATATATATAAATTTCTATTATAATTCTTCAGATACCACTTATCACTTCCTCCTTTCTATCTCCTCCTTTTCTCTTCTCCTTTTTAATATATAATCTAAAAAACTAGAGCTGTAATTGAATTTCAACTTGTTACCCATTGCTTTAGAGAAATGTTGTTACTTTAAGGTATATCGATTACATTTGTTAAAACAGATTATTAAGTGAATATTGTTTGGTGATGTATTGATGATTGTAACATTGTACGTGTTTGAATACATCAAGTAAACTTATTAAGTAAACAGACAGGGACATTGTTTTCCTCTTTTAAAGTGTGTGAGCCTTACACAGGTACTAAGACACAACTAAGATGTGTATCAACTTTTTAAAAGAACATTCAAGTGAGAGAAAAGGATTTTACCAGAGAAGACAGATAGAAAGATATCCTGAAGACGTAAAACATATCAGAACTGGAATTAAATTACACAAAAAAGCAAAGTAGAGGGAAGGGCGAAAAGAAATAAGATTATAGATTAACACATAAACTCTGCGGTTAAGGCAGAAGTTATGTGGTGAGTTAAATGCTCACAACTTGCATCTGCAGGTCATGGGCTGAATTTGTGGCAAAGCCAATTCATTCTTCAGTCTTCTGATGATGATAAATTGAGTACATTTTTGTTGAATAATTACTACTCTTATTGCTTGTCGTACTTAGAAAGCTCATATGTACTTCATAATATACAAATTATTATGGAAGAAGATGGTGGGTTGGGCTACCAATAGATATAAATGGAAATAGGCAATCCTTCAAATACAGAGGACAGACCTTTGGCATCTTGATGCTTTACCTGTGAGCTCATATTGATCATATCTATCCTCAAGCAGGGGTGGAAATAATATGCTGTATGTAGTTACATTTTAGGTTGATTTAAACCCATGCCATGGGATTAAAAATAATAGCCAATACACATACATATTTTATAAGGAGATAAGGGCAAGAGGGGCTCTTGATATGATTTTCTTCCTCTGAAGGTGCACACTTTTTGCCCCTGCCACCACTAACACACTACTATTTAAAAATAGATTTCTACAATAGAAGTTTGTTATAAAGAACTTGAAATTATATGGTGGTTAAATGCAGATAACACAATCTAAGTGTCTACTAAATGAAGCCTAGGTGGTGCAATATGAGTGCAATACCTTGCCACTTGGGGACTTGAAAGCTGTTAGGAGGCTGATGGTGAGGGTCCAGTGAGAAAGCTTAGCCATGTTGACTTTCACCTGCACAACAAGGATGTATCTATCCATTCCCATGGGAGTGGGGTGTAAGGTTTAATTATTAATGTTGGGGTTGTTTGGGGGCAAGGGAGTGTGTTTCTCCATGGAATGAGGAGGTTACTGTTGGGAGACAGACAGCACTGCTTGTAATATTTACACAGGGCTCAGTATGATAACACTTTGTGGAGATCTTAGTGCAGTGTCACCATGGCAAAGATAGTAATTTGGAATGTTTTGGGATTAAATCTCCCATTAAGAGATATACAATCCAGAGAGTGATAAAAAAGGAACTCCCCAACACAATTTCTCTCCAGGAAGACAAAAGAGATATCACAAAATGAGAGATACACACATCAAGTTTTTGCAACAGCAGAGGCTAAGATATGTGGGATTATGGTGACACTGCAGAAAGATCTTGATTATACAGTGCACATCGTAACAACAGAATCTAAATATGGAAGGTTTACCTATCTAGCAGATGAATTGATGGAGACATATCTATTTTGACAACCTATGCACCAAACATTGCACTGGAGCACTTTCTTGTGACAAATATGACAATGTGAAAAAATGGGCCGTGAGGGAGTTAATTTGAGTGGGAGATTTTAACCTCACTTTAGAGGACACACTTGATAGATACCCACAGGTCAGATATCTTCAAGGGGCTCTTTCTAAAAACTATAAGTTGCAGGAACAAGGTCTATTAGAAATCTATCATATAATCACAAGTGTGAAAATATTCATACTTCTTGCATGTTCATAGATCATATTCACAGATAGATATGGCATGGGGCTCCCAATCCCTACTGCAGGTGATAATCAGGAGAGATTTGTGAGAGATGGCAGTGTCATATCAAGCCATGCTTCAATGGAGGTCAACTTGCCTTTAAAGCCCAACAAAAGGACAATTGGTGATTCAATAAGTCACTCTTAAGGAATAAATTAGCTGCTCATATAGTGGAGGGCACTGTTGAATACTTCAGGAGCAACAAGAATGGGGAGGTTTCACCTAGTATTCTGTGGGAAGCCATTATACCAGTTATCAAAGGCCAATGTATAGCTGCACAGACAGTACAACAGCAAATGGAATTTAAGTAAGCAAAACTTAGAGGAACACTTGATGTCAGAAGAGACAATATATAGGGTCACACAGCCGCTTAGATCTGTAACTTCCTTAAGGGGTAAACTGAACCTTATTTTAACAGAAAGGTCAGAAAAAGCACTCTTATGCTTGAAGCTAAATTTATACAAGAATGCCAACCATGCTGACACTTTGGTGGCAAGGCACCTTGAGATAGAAGCCACTAACCATAGAATTTCAAAGGTCATTAATTTTCGAGGAATACTCCAGCAGGGTGCATGAGCAAAAAGAGAGGTTATTAGAGATTATTATAAGACACTCTCGGCCAGATTTATCATAGGATTTTGTTGCCCTTGTGTCATGCAAGGTGATGAAAGGGCAACACAATCCTTACGTTAGATTTACCAAGCCTAGTCCACCTTGCGTGGCCCTATTTGGGTTGGAAAATCCAGAGTAACCTAAGGCAGCGCAAGTCACTGCCTTGCTTTACTCTGCACCAGGGAGGCATTACTTGGATGGAGCTTTGGTGTTCCCATGCATCCATCCATGTATTTTGGTGCAATCCCAGATTTACCAAGACTGGTAAATCTGTGAATGCTTCAAAATTGTACACCTTCCTGATAGAGGCGCTTAGAGGGGAATATCTTTATTTCTCCTTGCTGTTTCCTCTTTTAAGTATGCTGCATTACACACCCTTGCACCATGACGCAAGGGTGTCTATGTCGGCTCTAGGCAGCACTCAGTGAGCCAGTGTACTGAGAGAGCAAGAATGACCCATATCTTGAGAGATCAGGTGCATTCCTGTCCTCTCAATTTGACACAGTGCAGCAAGTTGATAAAACTGCCCTTTCATGTAGAGGATTACATGTTTCAGGAAGAGCACAATACATTTTTGTCATTGGTTAGACTCCGGTCATTGCCCTCTAGTATAAGAGAAGCAATAGCGGCTGAAATCACAACTGAAGAGGTCTCAGTGGCAATCAAATACTAAGGGCCTGATTACGATGCCGGTCGGAGTCTCGTCCGACCGGCACAGTGGGGGAAGCAGGACCGCCTGACTAGAATTCGGCGGTCCTGCTGCCCGCATTATGGCAGCGCACAGCTGCGAGAGCTTCCTTCTTTTTAGAGATCACTTTTTCTAGTGAACCTACAGAATCACACCTCCCTTCTCCAGAGAGACAATCATGGCAGAGAACCAAGGGCTCACTTTCACGGAGGAAGATGTGAACCAAATCCTTTCTCGTCCTCCTTTAATGTCAGATCTTAATATAGCCCAAGCAATAGCACAAACCACAAACTGGGAAAATGTAATGGAAAAAAATAAGAACAGAATAAGAGTCATTTTACATGGGGTAATACTTACAGAATATTTAAGAAACAACACAGCCCCAAAAGGTTTGTTAGTCACCAACGCCCCCAGGATCTTTCTAGAGGATGCTTCCTTCAGAAAGGACTAGGCACAGATAGCCTGGCACTGTACCCCGGACTGGATCATCTTGATCATAAAAACAGCAAAAAGGCTATCAGAAGCCATGCTAATTGAAATACAAGCTACCGAAAACAACTCTAAAACAACAAACACTGCTTACAAGAAGAAGAGGTAAAATAAGAAATGGTGGAGTACAAAGAAAATTTGATGCAATCTAAGATACAGAAGTTTCAAAAAGATCTAAAAATGTTTTCGTACATGAAAATATATCCATATGCAGATACGAATTACACCCCTACCAAAAGGTCAAAAGGATTCTCGAAAACCTCAGATGAGAATTAGTCTGTAAGCAGTGGAGGCAGCAATCGAAACAGACAAAGAGGAAGAGAAAGATTTGGAGAGTGGCCACAACAATGGCAACAATACCCACCCTCAGGCCCAATTAATTTCCCAGGCCCTTTCAACCAACAAAACCCACATCCAATGTTTGGGTGGAATGCTCCATTCCCACAGGCTCACACTCCTTTCTTTGCCCACAACCGAAGATTCCCTTTTTTAGGAAGGGGCAGAAGGGGACGTGAGAGAAGAAGAAGGACAAACCAGGTACTCTGGGAGGAAGAGCCAACAGGTGCCAACACTCTGAGCAAAACGAGGGACCCACAAGCAGGGACAAACTCACACAGAGTTTAGTGACCTACCTCTTCTCCCATAGTTTGACACCTGTGGAAGAGAATTTATTGAACAAGGGTCTGGGCTTTGTCCCCACAGCTCACAAATGTAAACTCCATTGTGAGTTGGGGGAGTTTTTTGGAAAACGAAAGGTCAAAGCATTTTTTGAAAATCACATGCCTAAGGAAGATTTAGAAAACAAGGGTGACATAAACCTAAAGTCCACCTTCAGTTCCCCGCCAAACACAATACCAGTTGAGCTTATTACCCTTGAACAAGCAGTATTTAATGAAGTAGAAACAACAAAAGAGACTGAGATATTCAAGAACATGAGCAAAGAGGAATTTACAGCTTTAGAGACACTTCGCAACAACAACAAGATTGTCATCAAACAAGCAGACAAAGGGAGAGGAGTAGCTCTGCAAAACAAAGAAGACCACCAAGCAGAATGCAGATGCCTACTAGATGATCAAAAAAACTGCAAGTGCTTGAAAATGATCCAACAGAAACCTTGAAGGGAAAAATCAAACTCCTTGTAGAAAGAGCTGAAACTCGGGGAGATATTTCCAAACGAGAGGCAGAGTTTTTATATCCAGGTGACGCTAAAATCCCGTATTTCTATACCCTGCCCAAAATACACAAAAATCGCAGCCCACCCCGGGCTGTCCCATTGTATCCGGAATAGGCTCCCTCCTTGAACCCCTGTCACGTTTTTGTGATTTTTTCCTGAAACCTCTGGTACAAACAACCTCCACCTACCTAAAAGATACCAAGGATTTGCTGAGCCAATTGAACAAATTCAATTTCAACTCTGAGACTTCCCTACTAGTTAGCTTAGACATCAAAAGTCTTTACACGAGTCTCCCACAGGATGACACCATCAAGGGCATCAAAATGGCCCTCAAGAGCACCACAGGGGACTACAACACTCCGCAATCTTTCATCATAGAATGCGCCGAACTCGCATTAAAAGGAAATTTCTTTGAATTTGAAGGAGATCTGTTTTTACAGACCTACGGCACTTTCATGGGCAGTACTTTCACCCGAGTGTAGCAGGCCTGTATGTTTACGAATTTGAAAAAACATATATTCTCAATCCCAGCAATCCTTTCAAAGGCAACATCACATTCTATAAATGTTATATTGATGATGTACTACTGATCTGCGAAGGGCGGGAAGAGACCATTGCCCCTTTTTTTAACTGGATTAACCATTGTGATAAAAACTTGAAGTTCACTCACAGCATGGACAAATCAAGGATCACTTTTCTGGACATAAAAATCATTGCTGAAAATGGAAAATTATTACAAACCCACATCCAGAAATAAATTACTCAAATTTGACAGCTTCCATCCCAGGGCATTAAGGGAAAACCTACCCTTTGGTCAGTATCTCCGACTATGCAGGAACTGCAGTGATGTGAAAGACTTTAAAGAACAAGCGTAAGCCCTCTCTACAAAACTGAGAGAATGAAGCTATCCAGAAAGAATATTAAAGACCTCCCAGAAACGTGCTCGCAATAAGAACAGGGATGCTCTCCTAGAAGGAACACCCAGAACTGACACAGAAATACCCCTCAGCTATGTAACAACTTACAGCACCGTCTCCAACAAAGTATCAAAAATCATTAATAAACATTGGAGAATTTTACAAACAGGCAAACTATGCTGTAACAAACCACTGTTTTCGTACAGAAAAGCAAGAAGCCTTAAAGATAGCCTGGTAATGACTCGCCCTAAAAAACCTGAACAGCAGACTAACACGGTGCTGAACACACGGGGATTACCGAACGTTACAGGACATTTTCCGTGCGGTAATTGTAGAGTCTGTCACCTGACATGTGCAACAAAAATGTTAAATTTGGAACCAAGTAAAATATGGCAGCTAAGGAAACATATGAACTGCAACTCCACCAATGTGATTTATATGATCACCTGCCCATGTGGCCTTCGGTACATTGGCATGACAAGCCAAAAAATCAAAATAAGAATCTGCGAACACCGCTGCAACATCAGATGCAGACGCAACACAACGTGAATGACTGATCATTTCCTACAAACTGGACACACAGCAAACTACCTTCATTGGGTCGTAATAGAACAACTTGAAAAAAGCCAATCTAACCTACAGAAACGTCTGCTTGAAAAATATCAAAGATCGGTTTAGTCAAAAAGAGGGTCTGAATGATAACATCCCTTGGAATGCTCTGAAAAGTGGCTAAACCACCCTGCCGAGACTCTGCACTCATGTCCGATAGGACACAATCGCAGTGCCATATTAATCCCTTTCAGATCAAGGCAATCACTGTCAAAGTAATATTTATGGGTTTAGTGATCATGACATTACTTGATAACACTTCCCCAACCCCTTGCATGACAGCACATAGCCCTGGAATTGAACGCAGTACCTATGGTCTCCAAAAAACCTCTTTCCCAAGTTTCTTTTCCACATTTACAATACGAGTAAATTAATTTCCTTCAATTTCTTTTTTTTTTGCTTATGATAATCAAGGCAATCTTTTGTTCCATTATACCAGTCTCCACGCCAGTCATTTAATGGTCATTAGTCACTTTTGTTTCAAGAATAAACCCTAAGTTCTTGTAAAGTGTGGTAGAGTTACTATACTTGGAAAGCACCACCTCCATACCGGCAGGCTAGTCCCTAATGAGTTAATCATTTGGGCTTGTGGTAACTTCGACACGCTCAATTATGTGCACATGCCACTCACGCACTACTCATACGTGCCGGCATCCGCTGGGCTGTTTCTTTTTAACCAGAACTAGCCGACCACAGCGCATCTACGGGATACCGCGCCGCAGGACCGCAATAGGTTCCCACGCGGGCAGCCGACCTTGATGCAGTAAGCAGGGTTACTCACAGGGAAGGGGGAGGTTTTGCAACACCAATATACTTTTGCTTATGGAGAAGGTCTCCTTTCTTCTCTGTCCCTAGTGTGTGACTAAAGGCACCGCTCCTTGTCGGGATCCATGCTGCTATCTAGCAGCTGCACTGATGTAAGATTTTTTGACTTTTCAGACGACAGAGTGATTAGACACCTCCTTTTTCTCTGCAAAAACACTTCTAAAAGAATTCTTATGCTGTGATTCAAGTAGTTTTAAAGTGTGTCTCTATAATTTTGAGTCTTATTTCATAGGGTTGGGATAAAGAAGGAATCCCAATACCCTCGTTATGCTTGGACAATTGCTGATAATTACTAAGTCCAGACTTGGAGGACAGTGCCTTATGACGGGCACATATATCGCATGAATAGTATAATCAGTGTCCTTGATGAACTCCCATGTTCAATGATGTCACATTATGTTCAATGTTGTCACATTATAACCATGATACACTAAGGTTATATTGTTGAAATTCCCATTGCATGCCTTAATGGGATTGTTCTAGAAGGTATGCTTGCGGGAAATCCACGTGTATGGTATTTCGCACGACACATTGCACCCACTTACGCCGAAAAGCATGTTAACGTCGAATAGTACTGTTATTTTGTTTTACAGATACAACGTATGTGGTACTCCATCACACACTGCGTCCATTTACGCATAAACCACGTTAACAATGGGAAGTGATGTTATTTTGTTTTGCAGATACAGCGTATTTGGTGAAAAACCGTAAGTAACGGGATCACCTCCACATTTTTAGTACACCTTAGTGCGTGTACTAGAATTTCACGAGTCCCTTTGTCCTCAAATCACTTCTGGTCATGAAGAAAGCCTATCTAATTACGGTACAAAGGCTGAAACATGTAGACCATCATCAGGATATTCAAGACCAAATTTGTCTTAAAGATATCCGCCTTATTCTTTTTTAACCTTGTCCTTGGACCCTCATTAAAGTACTTCAAGTTTGGAGGAGGATCCTAGAGACATTTTTAACCTGTACACTCACCTCACAATTGTCACAAAAAAACACCTGCTCCGCTATAATCAAGTGTCGAAGCACACCTAGGATGCACTCGGCACCCTAGGTGGGAACCCGATGATGAAGCATGCCACCAACTAGGTTGGTGGGTGAGGGTTCTTATAAAAACCCAATGGGTTTCCCATATATTTTGGCCTGTTGATGCAGTGAAGTTGGATTTCCTCGTAGGGCCCGTCCTTATTGTCACTTTATATTACTTTCTGATCCAACACAGGGCCCTCTCATTGAACAATAATACTGCAGGCAGAAGGGAGCTAACTCATTTTGAACATTTTCTCACTACTTATACTACCACAAAAGGGCTAGTTTCCAGTATATGTGCAGTCCTATCTGCGGTGAGCCCGCACAATGAATGAACATACATAAAAATAATGGTCCCCCATGCTAGGGGGGACATTCTAATTGGTACTTGGTAGGAACTACAAATGGCATATCTAAATGGGACCACAGTATACAAAACAGAGAAACCCTGTATAAACACCTTTTGGTATTACCTCAGTGAAAGCAAAAGCTATACATACAAACTCAAATGGGAGGTGGGAGGTTTTGGGGTGAGTGTGGTGTGATTGTGGCCTATGGTGGGATGAGTTACACATCTGGTCGTCCTTCCCAGTGTTGCAGCTTTTTTTTTAGATAGAAATATTAACCCACATAAAAGATATCATAGGGTAGCCATTCCCACTTGATCCTCCAGCATTTCTATTGAGTTTTAAGCCACCAATAATAAAAAACGTATGCAACTCAGATTGGCACTTGGTAATCAATATGTAACTGGTGGCAAAACAACAGATTGCATCAAAATGAAAGCTCCACCACGATCCTACAGAAATGGATATCAAAGTTTTGGCTACTGAACACAGTGTAAAGACTTTCATATTACATGCAGGATTTGTGACTACACCTGACTTCACCCACTTTGGTTTGTCCTAGAAAACCTCCCTCATTAAGAATCCCTAGCAACCTCCAGTTAAGAAGCGTTAGGAGTATTTTAAGTCTACGAAACTGTGATTGTCAGGTACGATAACACTGTGTTATATACCTTTTTGGCTTTGATTGCTCGTCATAAATTGTGTTCAGTTTGTTTCGCTTTGAATTTTTGTAGATGCGGAGTGGGTGGGTAGGGTAAGCTTTGGAACATACACATCTGTATAATTTATGAGAAGATTGTTAGCGTATTAAAGTTAACGCTCATTAAAATTATTTCTCTATTGGAGACAAATCTGACTGTCTCATTGATCCGTTTATCTGGACTGGGCTCAAGGGAAGGAGAGGTAGTACCAGGGCCAGTTTGGCGTGCAATGAAAGTTATCTTGAAAATAAAAAGAAACTAGGGAGCTGCGTTTACATCAGTGAAAGCATGCCACAAACTGTAATAAATGTACATTGCTGGATGAGGGGAAATTTGGCCCAGCTTGGTTTCCATTAAGGGAATGCTCTCCCAACCACCTTTTCGGAAAGACTCAAATGAGAGAGGCCAAAAAATTAATTCTCTACATCATCCTTGCAGATAAAAGGCCCAACTACAGGTAGTGGTTAGGGTGTGCATTGATGCTGCGTCACAAAAATAAAAAGAAAAAGAAAAAATCAATGGATAAAGGAAAGTAGTCCCCATTTATTAAAAGTAAAAGCAATGTAGTTGTCTTATAGACAGATAATATTTCAAGATAAAATATAAAAATAGGCTTAAGAGTTGCATTCCTAATGAATCAATTCACATTAATCTATTTTAACAAAAGGGGTAAAAATAAATAACTAACAGTCTTCTCAGAATAGCCCTTCAGTGTGTAGTGGGGGGAGATCTACCACTTTTTAGCTGCTCTGTGGGAATTATTAGCTAGGCTGAACAACTGAAAACAGCTTACCTAGTGATTCAATTGTGCATAATATAACATCTGTATTTGTAGAGCACAACATTCATCCCATGGAAGTCTCTTGGAACTATAGACAAAAAACTGATGTTTATGGGTAACAAACTGAATGGTATTGACTTTATTGACCTTGCAAAGATGAAAGGCTAACTGGACTTGCCAGGATTTGAACTTGTGACCACAGAGACAAACACAAACGCACACACCTAGAATGGATGCATTAGTCCACTGAACCACCTGACCCCACATGCACAGTCTCCGGAAAAGGATGGCTGGCCTGTAGCCAGTCGGAGTGGTACAGGTGGGGGAGAAGGGGTGGGGGATCAGGTAAAAGTTTTTTTTTTAAATCACTTACCTCCCGGCTGGCCGGCTGGCCAGCCACTGATGCCTCTCCTGCGTCCTCTTCCTTCATGGGAGAAACAGGAAGCATGAAGTGCCAGGGCTCCCAAACTACCTGCAGCCAATCACAACACTACAATGCAGCATTGTGATTGGTCTGAGCACCGTGACATGGCACTCAGCCAGGGCCTGGAGGGGTGAGCATGTTCTCCATGTAGGCTGTAATGCAGCGTGCATGGAGAACAGGGCCGACCAAAGAGTCATTGCACACTTAGGAGGGTTGTACCCTCCTCCGCTGCTCTGCAGCCCCGCCCCCTCATGCAAGCAGCCGCAGCAGGAGGAAAAAATAAAATGATAATAACATTAGTTATTATCATTTTATTTTTTCCTTTCTTTTGCTGCATCAAGGCGGAGGAGCCGCCACTGCCTGTAGCCCATCTTCTATCCACAGTTTGCAGCCAACAAATACCCTTAGGATTTTCTATAGCAAGAGGTGGAGCAAATATAAGTCCATGAACAGGCAATTTCCTCTTCCAATCTCTCCTCCCTCTTAAGTCTCTTCCGGGTGGAAAGAACTTCGCCAGGTCAAATAGAAACTTCCCATACTGTCACTAATGCTACATTGCTCGTGTTGCTACTTGGCCTCCATGTGATTGCTGAGATAGTCTGGCAGACCACCTGTAGGTCAATCGGAGCTGCATAGGAGTGAACAAGAGCCTGCATGTGCTGGCATGTGTACATGTCCTTATGTGTAGTTGTGGGTGTATGAGCATATGAATGGATATGATTGTATGCATGCGTTTTTGGGGGGATTAGAGGGTAGTGGGCAGAGAGGTCATCATTCATCTAGCACTAATGGAACTTAATATTTGACATTGTGGGCATCATTGTGCCTATACTTGGCATGACCCTGGCTATAGACATATAGGACCCAATTCAGGAAGTTAAACTTAGATGTTTGGTCTAAGCTTAGAATCAATGCACATTAATGTATAATAATATCTGCACTGGGGCCAGATCTCCGCCCGAGTGAGGACATAAAGATAGAACTCCTAAATGCCCTTTGTGAATTCTCAAAGTCATAAGCGTAGATGTTTGGTCTAAGTT
This sequence comes from Calotriton arnoldi, assembly GCA_963921515.1. Lineage (NCBI taxonomy): Eukaryota > Metazoa > Chordata > Amphibia > Caudata > Salamandridae > Calotriton > Calotriton arnoldi. The sequence goes on from CAWUFW010002716.1 coordinate 668,219, forward strand.
TAGACCAAATGTCTAAGTTTACCTTTGTGAATCGGGCCCATTGTGTGTACTGCTGGTGACATATTGGCAATATCCGGCTGAATATTTGTATTCAGGAGGAAAAGCATCACTCATCCTTTCTCTGCAATCTATGCTGTATCATCCACCCATGGAAGTATTACATTTTTGGCAAAATCAAGTAATTTTAGTTCAGTACTTTGCGAAATAGTTGATGTCTGATGTTTGAGGGAGGGCAGTAGCAACCATATATTCCTTTTTTGGATTTGTTTTTCATTTTGTTTGTTTGTTGCTACATGGACTGGAGTTTCAAGATGGTGATGCAGGAGAGTGCCCTGTATGCACAAATAATAACATTTGAAAGACAATTGGAAGTTTCATATGTGAGTGGTCATGAATTCTTGCCAAATGTAGTTTATTTTTCTTCTGCACATACCTGTTGGTGGCAGGGTTGAGGGTAGCTCAGTGAGTTTAGGCCCATGTAGTCAGACGTTTTCTTTGTTTTAGGCCATCTTAGTATTATGTTATGTCATGTCATGTCATATCATGCTATGTTATGTTATGTTCTGTTATGTTATGTTATGTTATGGTATATTAAGTCATGTTATGTTATGTTATGTTATGTCATGTTATGTTATATTATGTTACATTATAAACATTTATAAAGCGCTCTATCACACACTAGAAGGCAGTATTTGGACAGTTGTTTTTTTCCACAAAACTCCATGACTTTAGCCACTGGAAGAAGAGTAATAGGAGGATAGTGAAAGCTAAGGGAACGTCAGGGTTAGTTTTTCACTAGAGGAACTAAAATACCTTCTTTAAGAGATCCTGGATTAAAGCCCATTTTCAACACAGCGTCTTGAAAGGCACTTGAAGTAAAATCACCTAACTTCTATGTTAATTTACCTATACGTTCCTAGTAAAGTGCAGTACAGGTGCCCAGGGTCTGTAAATTATATGCTATTAGTGGGTCTTCAGCACTGATTGTGCCACCTACTTAAGTAGCCATTTAAAACATGTTTCAGGCCTGCCACTGCAGCGCCTGAGTGTGCAGTATACACTGCCATGTAACGTTGGCATTTAAAACCCCTTTCCAAGCCTTAAACTCCCTTTTTTTACATATAAGTCACTCTCAAGTTAGGCCCTAGGTAGCCCATAGAGCAGGGTGCTGTGTAATTAAAAGGTAGAACATGCACTTTTGAGCTTTACATGTCCGGAAGTGAAAAACTCCTTAATTCCCTTTTCACCACCGTAAGGCCTACACATCCCGTAGGTTAACATTGTGGATTCCTTGTTACATCGAGTAAGCTGTAACTCCCAATTGGACGGAGGTATGGTGGTGAAGTCCAATTTATCATTACAATTTTAAAAATACCTCTTATAGAAAGATGGCATTTTTCTGCTCTTAGCCATGTGTACCTGCAGCCTGTCTCTAGTGCAGGTCTGGGGGTGAGTGATAACTCGGCTTGGTGCATTCCCTCCAGACAGCACTCACAAAGGGAGCTGAGGTGTGACTAGATGGACCATCCACATTCTGATGGGTTATCCTGGGCAGGATAGGAGGGAGGAGCTGGGCACAGCCTCACACTTATACTGAATGAACTGGGTCCTGTCCCCGCACAAAGTACTGCCTAACCCCCTGTAGTGAGTCTGGTGTCAGGGCAGGAAGGGCAGGAAGGGAGGACCTCTGTGCACTTCAAAGACCTTCTTTGAAGTCTCCCCCGCTTCAAAGGCAACACTGGGTATAAGAATTGGACTTCTGACCCTATCACTTCAGTAAACATCTGGACCTGTGGATACTCTGCCAGGAAGAAGGACTACTGTGCTGCTGAAGGACTGCCACTCTGCTCGACAACTGCTCTAAAATAAACTGCTTTCTTGCTATACTGTCCTGCTGCCTTCCTTGCCTGGGTGAGAAAGACTGGACCCACATCACTTGAACCCAGAATCAGAGTGACTCCAAGGGCTTGCCTCCATGTTAAAGTCTCAGGGACATACAAGACTTCCAACTCATCTTCCTCAGCACTGGGACTCTGCCATCTGTGGGTCTGCCCTGCCAAGCAGTGCCAATCCATTCCTGGTCCATTGGAAGTGGGTTTAAAGTGCTGCTCCAGCAGAATCCATGCATCCCTGCTGATGCAAAGGACTTGAAACTGGCACAACTCCTCCACTGTGGACGCATTGCCACAGTTGCAAGGATCGACTTTGACACATTGCCGACTGCGTGGCACATTGACTCCATTCTAGATGCATCCTTGCCATTGCGCAGCTCAGAAGCGATGCATCGCCCTCCTTGGTGGATCGAGGATGACGCATCGCCTCACCTGCCCCTAACACCTTGTCTTCGACAAGGATGCATCACCTCTACATCCCGCATCTCGTCTTCATTGGCGATGCAACAAAGGCATTTTTCAGTGGACAAAGGCTGGTCTCTGTATCCGACTTATGCTCCATCGCGGTCAGCCTGAACTTTTGGATTTGACCCGGTCTAGCGCGATCAGATAGACCCAGTTGGCGCTTTATCCTTTTAAGCTTATTCTTTAAAAATTCATAACTTCGGTTCTGCTTATTGGATTTTTGTTGTCTTTGTCATGTTTTTTTCATTAAATTAGGATCTACTTTTCTAACCTGGTGTGGAGTCTTTTTGTGGTGTTTTAATGAATAAATCAATGATTTTTAAAGCACGCCAAATCGCCCGTGAAGGTCTCAAGGCACTGGGGTCACTAAGTGCTTTGTGGTAATCTGTTCATTTGGACAGCTAGTTCTTGAGTCTTTTCCTGAATTACCAGAGCAAAGAGGCAGTCCTGAGGTGCAGGGGAAGGTTGTTCCAAGATTTGGCCACCAGGCGTGAGAAGGAGTGTCCTCTGCTGTGGCTTCGGCGGATCCAGGGGGTGTCTGTGAAGAAGAGGGAGGTCATGCATTTGTTGATGTATGCTGGCCCTTCGTTGTGCAGTGCTTTGTATGTGTGAGTCAACAACTTGAAATGGCATCTCTTCTGGATCAGGAGCCAGTGTAGCTTCTTGAAGTGGGATGTGATGTGAGTCTGTCTGGGGAGGTCGAGGATGAGTCATGCAGCTCGGTTTGGTATTGTCTCTAGTCCATTTAGGAGATGTGTGGTGATTCCTACATAGAGTGTGTTCCTGTAGTCCAACCTGCGGGTGACAAGGGCCTGCATGACAGTCCTTCTGGTGTTGACTGGGAGCCACCTGAGATCTTGTGGAGGCAGGCAGATGAGATTCTCTTTACCTGTTCCTTCATGGATAGCGGGCTGTCCAAGATCATGCCGAGGTTGCGGGCATAGACAGCTGGGGACAGGGGTGGACTGAGTTCAGCAGGCCACCATGCATCATTCCATGGTGAGGTGTTGTTCCCAAATATGAGGACTTTCATCTTGTCCGCGTTGAACTTGAGACAGTTGTCCTTCATCCAGTTGGCGGCGTTCATCATACATCTGTGGAAGTTGGCTCTGGTGGTGGTGGAGTCTTCTTACAGTTAGATGATGAGCTGGGTGTCATCGGCTTAGGCGATAATGTTGAGTCTGTGCAATCTGATTGTGTTGAGGAGGGGGGTCATGTACATGTTGAAGAGGGACGATCCTTGGGGATGCCGCAGATGATGTTTTTTGCTTCTGAGGTGAATGGTGGGAGACGGATTCTCTGAGTTCTTTCGGTGAGGTACGAGGTGATCCATTTGAGGACGTCTCCATAGATTTCAATGTGGTAGAGTCTGTTGATCAAAATATGATGGGAGACAGGGTCAAAGGTGGCTGATAGATCCAGGAGGATGAGGGCTGCAGTTTTGCCTTGGTCCAAGAGGGCCCTGATGTCATCGGTGGCTGCGATCAGAGCTGTCTCTGTGTTGTGGTTGTCTCGGAATGCGGATTGAGAGGGGTCCAGGAGGTTGTTGTGTTCCAGGTGTTCGGTGAGTTGCTGAATGACTGCCTTTTCATGAACCTTTGCTGCAAAGGGGAGCAGGGAGATGGCCCGATAGTTCTTTGGTTCTACTTGATCGGCAGATGGATTCTTCAGGAGGGGCCTCACTTCAGCATGTTTGCCATCCTCAGGGAAGGAGGCCGAGGTGATGGAGGTGTTCAGGACTTTCTTGAGTTCGTCGCCAATCATCTTGCTCCCGAGGATGAAGATGTGGTGGGGACAGAGGTCCGTATGTGCTCCAGAGTGCATGGAGTTCATGATGGGGTTTGTGGCTTCAGTTGTGAGAGGGTCCCACTGGATGAGCAGGTGTTCGGGGTTCATGTTTGTGGGTGTGAGCAGGCTGATGCTGTCGGCTGTGGGGGATTAGGGTTTGAAGTTTTCGTAGATGACTGAAATCTTGTCATGGAAGAAGTCCACCAGGGTGTCACACAGTTCATGGAGGTGATGTAGTTCATGGCGGCTGAGGGGTTGGAGAACTCTTTCACAATGGCAAAGAGCTTGTTGCTACTGTTTGTGCTGGATTTTATGCAGTCTGCTAGGGCGGTCTTCCTTTTTTCTTTCAGGAGGCAGTGGTACTAGTTGAGTGCTGTCTTGAAGATGGTATGGTCTCTTGTCTCTTTGCTGGTGCCCACTTCCTTTTTTCACTGTTTTAAGTGTTGCACAAATACTTTACACATTGCCTCTTAGGTTAAGCCTAACTGCTGTGTGCCAAGCTACCAAGGGGTGAGCACGGATTAATTTAGGGTGTGTTGTGAGTCACCCTTACTAATATTGTGGTTCCTGCTTGGACAACGTAGATACCACTGTCAACTAGAAACCCAGTTTCTAACATTATAAATAAATCAAAAGGGGATCCAGTATTGCATTGATTCATTAATGAATGTAAGGAACAGTTGCCTTTTGTTTGCTCAGCCCTTCCTTGGTCATGGAGACAGTGCAATACGATAATAGTCCCTCTCTGATCGAGTATCCTGAGTGCAAAGACACTAACTGAGCTATACATTGGCTGCTGGTGGTTCTGTAAAGACGCAGTATCTGTTCGAAAAGGCACGCGGCCATGCCACTGGGATTTGCTCGCACGCAGCTCGGGTGGTAAAACTCTGCCTGGGGGCTCCCCGTCTCTTTGGCCCCCTCCCCATCTTATGCCCAGCATCAGGCAAACACCAGCACCAGCCCCCATAATTTTCACTCTCTCCTTCCCTGAAACTACACCTATCATCTCGGAGCGAGGATTGGGGGAGAGTGGCAGATGCTCCACAAGCCCATTAGCACGGTAGTGTGGTCGTGCGGTTTAGGATAGACTGCGGGGTGCAAGGAGCAGAGCTGAGCGGAGTTCAGTGGAGGGAAGGTAAGACAAGAAGGTCAAGCCCTGGGGGCCTTGAAGGCTAGGGAGTTGGCTTTTTGGTTATTAAAGGCCCCTAGAGACTACTGAATGAACTGGTGCTGGCATCCACAGTCATTTTGCCGACTGGACATGACATGTGAGAGGAGAGCTTAGTGCTCCCCTCAAGGGTTGAGCCAGTAGAACACGGAGGTGGCCCGGCCAGGTTCTTGGTGCAGGTTGTGCCCTGCTGCATGCTCCCCCACACCTCTACCCAGCCTTGACTCAGACAGATGGCCCACGACCATCACAAAGTAGTTTTAACCTGTAAAAATCTGTACAAGCCTAAAGACACACTGGCCGGTGTCCTGGTAGCTAAAGAGTTATTCTTAGTGAGAGTTCTGTCCCCTACCAACTATGTACAGTGTGCTCATGCCCCCTTCCATAATTTACTGGCCACATCACAGAATAGGAGGGGAGATAGCACTAGAGGTATGAACTGAGCAGAACCCATGGAAACTCATTCTGGACTCTGACAACCGAAAGAACATAAAAGTACATAAAAGTCAAGATAACAGCAAAGGAGCTGAAACTTCTGTCACATGTGCAAGGGAGGCTGGTTGCACGCTTGCTAGAGCAGTGCAACGTAGCACAGAGGCAAGAGGTGTAGTGTGGGAAGCAATAGGCTCCAGATGCATAATACCAGATGAAAAAGAACAGTATGAGAAATCATGAGAACACAGAGTCCACTTCTCTGCGTGTCCCACAATAGCGCACACAACTTAATGAAAAAGCAGAAGGCCTATCGGAAAAAAAAAGGTAGGCTCACAAAGGAGGGAAAACGACTCCCTCAAAGCTCAGAAATGTCACAAACTCTTGAAGGAGCAACAGCAAGTTCCGGGCAAAGTGAGCCAAGGAAGGAGACAGGAAGCAGCAAGTCAATACCGGACTGTTTTATTCACTTATGGAAAACACCCTTCATGCAGAGCCTGTGTAAAAATAACAGCAGCAATCAGGCATGGAACACTAAACTGGAGTTCCCTCAGTTATAGCGCTATTATTAGAGGTCTAACATGGGATGATCTCCACGTTCTTAACCAAGCCAGTGAATCTATGCCTGGCTTAAGGTCCCTAACAATGATTCCAACAATCTCACCCCCGAAAAAACTTACAATCCAGTCTCTCACAGCAAAGTACTGCAGTGCCACCGGGGGACTATCCCCACTCACCAATAGTCATCATAAAGGGCCATGAGCCAAACTTTAAAGAAACGCTCAGTTTTTGTATTTCTAGTGTGCCACCAGAAAAAGATTTCCAATGATCCATGAACTCAAAAATGCTAAGGGCAGTCCTTGAAGATTTGGAAAGGACTAGCCAGGCAAACTCACCCCCTCACAGTGTAGTCAAGTATGAGCTTGATTCGAATAACTCTTCACCCCTGAGGTCAGGCAATGCTTCAGCCAACAGCCAAAAGGAAAGTTCACAGCAAGAATCAGCAAATACTCCAAGAATGGAGTCCGAAAGTCTGAATGGTGCATTTCTTCCACTAGGCTGGGAAGCTCTCAACAAAATGCTAATTGCCATAACCAATGCACCAATACCTAACACTGATAAACTCAACATCCAAATTTCAATCTTGCAGACATTGGCCATTCCAATAATGGTAATAGGTAGCAAATTGGACAATTTAAATTTGTTATTTAAGAAAGCACAGGTTTAGGCAGAAGCTGGTATAGAAGCACAGATATGCCCATGCATCCCAATCTTGTACAAACTAACAGAATTACCGGGCATTATGTCAGCAATTTTAGCAGACTATAAAAAAGAATCAGAGCAACCAAATTACAAGAAGAAGATAGAAGGGAAAAATATATGCCAAGTGCCCTCGGATGAGGAAAGACACTTTAACGGAAGCTCGCGGCAAGAAGTGGTCCTGCCAAACCAAAGTCTGGATCAGCAGCAGAGCACGGAAGCTTAGCCATTTCAACCAGTACTTTCCAGGAGTCACAAAAGACGCTGAAAAAAAGTGAGAATAAAACTCAGCCTGCAATTGGTAAGCCTGGGCCCAGAGCCCCTAGGACCCTAGCTGGGAGAAACAACTCAAGGGACTAAGAACAAAGGGATGGGCCAGACAGAGAATGCTAAACAGGTCCTCAGCAGCCTGGCCCCTATAGAGAACCCGGGTGAAATAGTAACAAAGGGACAATAAATAAGGGCACACCACGTGGCCTGGCCACACAGACTAGTATATTACGGCCCACAGTGACAGCGTGGGCAAAACAGCAAAAAAAATCGAGAACGAAGTAAAGAAACAGGAACAAATGACAGCTCAAAGCATAGAAACACTATCTGGAGAAGAAGGAATGACAAATCGTCTTTCCGGGGAAAACTGCCAAACAACAGACAAGCCCTCACAGGCGACTGGAACCTGGTGGCTACATCTAACAGGGAGAACCCTAGGAGGTGAGAAATGGCAGGAGTACCCTGATCCCTCCATCCTGGCTGCTAACCCCTGGCCCTGATCCTTAATCTCAACTGAACTCTTTAAGGCATCTCTCCCTTCAGGATCCCAGAAGTCAATGAGTCCACAGTGCCACAACAGCACAAGCTGGTCCGGCACATGTGGTGAAACATTGCCTGTCATCCGATTCCCCGCTGAGACTAAGCAGTGGAATTCTGTTGGCACCTTGCTTACATCTACAAGACATGCTCCAAGCAAGGCCAAAACAACACCACATGAGGAGGCCCCAAATGATAGCAGTGTACACCGCCTTATTTTTCACCCAAAATATACATCAAAGGTCTCCTCTGATGTCCTAAAAAGGGGCAACATAGTGAAGATCTGCAATCGCATCCAGGATATCCAGGGCCTTGTGTCAATAAAGTGCAAAGATCTGGAATATATGGCTTTTTATTGCCTAAAAATGGAGAATTTAAGGAGAGCACCAAGGTGCACATTTGTAGTGTTTAATGTGTCCAGCAGATCGTGGCTAAAACAAAAGAGCTCAAAGACTGGGGGATTGAGTTGATCGTACCATAAATTGAAAAATTTCCATTCCTCTTAAAACCACAGGTGATTAAAGCCTCCAATGGAAGGGGCTTAAAAACAGACAACGGCTCAGTAAAAGATGCCTCCGTTCTCTGCCACACAAATGGTGCAACAAGCAGTTCTTTTAATCCAATGTGAGAGCAAATCATTCCAATCACCTGTGGACCACCTAGTACCCGGTACTGTAACATCCTCAGTTCTGCTCGCTCAAGGGCGGACTGGCCAGTACTCTGTCAACATCAGTCCTGATGAAGAGAGATCAATGGGGGCCGAGGACCAAGCCTCTTCCCTGGAATCCATTCAGTCAAGGTGGCCATTCCAAATTAGGGCATGACCAACATTACCCAGCATTATTCCAATTTCGTTTGACATAGCAGGGGCCAGCAAACTGACCCAAGATCATCTTTTAGATTCGTTTTAGAGAAATTTGACATAGTCTATCTCCACAAAACCTGACAAACAGCTGAAAATCCGCTTGCAACCTATGTTGAATTTCTGAATCCCGCACAAAAATTCAAGTACAAGGTTCACCCAAAAGGAGGTTTGTCCACCTATATCTACTTCCAAAGCATTCAACGCTAATAAAGCCGATTTGAAGATCAGTTACATGCAGGCAACAATGATTACCAATTGGAAATCAGGAACGCAGATAACAGCACTCGTAATAATAAACATTTATATAAACCCCAATGCAACTCTGAAAGAAAAACTAGCTCAAGAAACAGAGAATAAATTGCTAGAGATACAAGGCTCTTATGGGGAAACTCCTGGGTGATTACCAGTGACTTCAACCTAAATCTGGCAAATCACCAAAAACAGACATTCCAGGGAAAAGGCCTTAGACCAGAAGTTTAGTATTCCACCACAGATATCACAATTTATGAATACCAATAAACGTGATCACATCCTACTGCATTCTATGGAGGCTATGGGTATAAGAATCTTAAATGGGTGATTCCTCACCAATTCCCCATTGGCAGCTACACTCTGCATCAACTCTGGACTATACTTTAACATCACTATCCAGATTTTGAGAAGTACAAAGCTTCCACATTGAGGTCAGAAGTGAAAGAGATCATCACCCTCAGCTCTTAAAAATATAAAATAATAACTGGGTCATGGATGGTGTAGAGTATTTAGACTCACAGGACCCTAGCAGCCACTGGCAACGTTCAAGATGGAACAATCTATCCATGGAAAACTTTGAAAAATGGAAAATAAGCCTACCCCCGCTGCAAAGGGACAAAACTGATCCCATCTCTGAATGGGAGACAATGCAGTTAGTCTTGAAAAAAAAGCTAGGCCAACAACATTCAATGAGAAAAACGAAAGCTACACACAATGCATTTTTAAAAACAACATAGTGTTCTGGAAAAGCTACCTGAGGAGATTATATAACACCTGCCTATCAGAAAACAGGATCCCAGATTCATGGAAAGGGGACAATCATTCACTCTATTTACTAGAAAGGTTCATACATCAACCCAGATAGCTACCGCATGATAGCGTTACATGAAATTGATGGGCGGCTACTCGCTGATTTGGAATCCTGGGCAATAGAAAGGCACCTCATTCTAAAAAATCAAACAGGCTTTCAAACAAACTCAAACACTATTGATAATATGACAGCCTTGCTCACGGATAAATACAAAAGGAAAAAATCTGCTATATACACATGCTTTGTAGACCTGACCAAGGCATTTGACATAATCAACAGAAATCACCTGTGAGAGAGGCATCAAACAAGGGTGCATTCAGGCCGCTATGTTATTCAACCTCTATCTAGCTGACTTGAGCGCCCAGCTCGATTCAGTCCACTCACACCCACCAAAAATAGGCTAATAACCAATAAAAGCATTGTTATAGGCAGATGACATAGTCCTATTGAATTTATTGGACATAGGCCTACAAAACTTAATGAGCTCTCTATCTCAATACTGTATGAACAACGAGCTGATCATAAACCTCGAGAAAACAAAGGTAGTTTTTTTGGGAACAGGGTTATCCGGAAGAAGACCTGGTATTGTGGAGGAAACCATGTGGCAAGAAGTGGGAGCTACAAGTACCTATGAAAATGACAGCAAGAGCGCTGGTTTCCTGACTTCCATAGAGGTCCTATGTGCCAGGAGGGATGCCACATATTATTACCCATTGAGTGGAATATTTTTCACATTTTCTGTAGTGCCCTGTATTGTTATATGTTTATTTATTTTTAATTAATTTAATAAATTTTTTCAGCCCCTGGGCTCCCAAAAAGGCTCCAATGGACTCTGTAGGGGCAGCTTTTTAGATGTTTAGACTTTTGGTTGGCATTTTCTGATCTGCTAATTGGGTCAACTGGGCCATTGTTATAGATTTTTTATTAGTTTAATCAATTGTACCAGCCTCCGCTGGCTCTCGTAGGAGTTCCCTGGACTTGGACCTTAGCGGTGCATCATTAATTATTTCAATTTTTTAAGATTTTTTAGTGCCATGATGATTGGACGTTTGGGGTGAATGGTTATTATTATTATTTTTATTTTTAAATAAGTGTTTTTCAGGCTCTCTTGAATGGGGTTCCATGGACCCTGGAAGGGAACCACATATTTGCCTCTTTCTCCTGCAGGAAGATGAGACTGAGACTGAGATAGATACTGTAGTCTACAGACCTCTCTTCAAAGATACTGCTCCTGCTGAAAAACAATTGAATAAGTGAAGAAATTACGCCAAAGAAATAGGCTTGATCAATGCAAACAGTCAATGAGGAGAAGACGTCTGATGCCTCTACTGGAATAAAATATTCATTCACTTTGCACCAAGGTGCTCAAATAGATGAACCTGCCGCAACCTCTTCTGGGACAAGGATACATTGGGATCACGACAGGACCAATAATCTTACCAATACCACAAACTTGAAAAAAGATGTTTCATGGTCTTATGGTTGCAGTGCTGGTCTCATAATGACTGAGACCAGTGAGAACACAATTGAAATACCCAAGCAAACTGAATCTATCCTGTAAACTTAACAGAAACAAGAATCTCCTACACCTGATCTTTCTGAGGTACAAGCAGAACAGGAAGTTGGACACATCATCTTCATCATTTCTTCCAAGGAAAAGAAAGACCACTACCCCATTTTCCCAAAGCCCCTCTGCAAATGAAGGTGACATTGAGTATTCCCCTGAGTCACACCATGGATGTCAAGGGAAAAGGAAAGTTTTAGAAAGCCTAGTTGGCAGTGACAAAAAGTGAAAATCAACTCTTTTTATGCAGCCCCTGTGCAGCCACTCTACTTCCATCTTTACAAAATTCCAAACATCAGCATCAAGAACCCCCACAATAGTTCCAGTCTGGCCTAAACAAATGCAAATCTTGGCCACCTTCATCACAAGTTCTTCTAGTGTTGTCTTTGTAAGGAATCTCTCCTCCCCTGTTTGAGACTTATTTTCCTTTTGGCCAAATGAGAAATTCATTGTGGACTGCATAGTCTACTGAAAAGCTGTGTACCTTGTAGGGTCAGGTACACATCTTGGTACTGGCAGTCAATTTACTCATATGCAAAGCAAACATTCAATCAAAGGGAACTGGATCTAAAAGATTGGCGTCTGAGAAAGAACCCTAACTGAGAGAAGGAGGTGATGAATATGAAGAAGAAGATGCAGGCAGGACAAGAATCCGCTGCTCCTAGAATGCACTCAGCCTAGAAGTGACCTCTGCTTTGCAAAAAGGGCTATTATCATGTCCTTCACAACTTGTTCAAGCACCATACCTCTTCGTACATGACTTGCAGTCTGGTTATCATTAGCTCCACCACAAAAAAACACTGCTACATATATGTTCAGCAAGGATATAGCATTCCACCAAACCCATATTCTGGTAATTTATGCAATGAGAAACTGGCCAAAATGTTCTTGATTGACCCCCTTCCATTTAATTTGATGAAGAAAAGTGGCTCCTGGAATTTGTGGAGCCTTGTATCCAAACTGAAGGTTGTAGGAAAGACATCATTTCCACCTATGTTTGTGTCATAGCTGCACTGGAAATGCCGAGATTGGTTCGGAAGGGACTGAAGGAGAGAGCTGTTCTGTGCTTTTATCTCACCACAGTCATGGACCACTTGTCATGTTACAGACTACATGTGCATCAATGTACGATTAGTCTTCTTGGGTTACTGATGCTGGTCAGGAGTTTTCTGACAACGGGTAGATTGAAGGTCCCCGGTTTTGAGTGTCCTGTCTGCCAGAAGTAATGGGGACCCCTTCTACTAGGCACGATGCCGCTGATACTAGATAGCACCAAGCAGATAGTGCCTTCAGGAAGAGCCCCAAATGGAGGAAAAAGCCTGAGAGCAAATAACCTCCTGATGACAGCGAGACTCCGGTAGAAGGAAGACCAAGAAGAATGACAGCCCAACTCTAGTAACTGGAAAACCAAAGAGAGAGGACTGGATTTTGCCAAAGGATACAAGAACTCCTTTGCTGAAAAAAACTCCTACAAGGAAATCGGGAGTGAGTAAACACACCTAAAGCACAAGGAAGCATTGAGACGCAAGGAAGTAAGCACTACCTTCCTTATATACCCTTGAAACAGGAAATTACATCAGGAAATAGGGTGCCGCCATGTTAGATTGGGAGCCTTCAGGTAAGTAGAGAAGGCAAGGTGGCTATCTTGGATTGGGCATTATATGAACCATGATATGTTCTTGCAGGCAGAATTCTGGGCCTGGATATCCCTAGAATCCCCTGGAACAAGGAGACACTGATAGCCTCCCCAATGCAGTACCCTCTCCAGGGAGAAGAATGGAGGTGAAGGGCATTTATATCAGTGGGCCAGCCACTTGCAGGTAAGCATAATTAGGGAGTGCAGTGCCATGCTGGCTCTCCTTAGCCCCCACTCGTGTCTACACTGCTGCCCCCTAGGTAGCGTCGAGGGTTGCACCCACTATTAAGAGTGAAAGAAGACTATCACTCAGTTCCTCTAGTACTGACCATTTTAAAGGGTTCATAAGCATGCAACAGTTGCAATGTTCTTCATTGAGAAAACACACACACGCTTTCGGCTGCATTTTGCCCACATCCAGCCGCAGCCTGATTTTGGCCCAATCTTGGCCTGATCTCGGCCATACTTGGACTGCATCTTAGCGCCAGCTTGACCTCTGAGTCAGCCAGCACTCCCTACCTGCTCTCAATCTCCAACCTATAGATCAGGCATGGCAGGTGAGGTGGGTGAAACTTTAGGGGCTCAGTTTGCTGGCTGTTGTGTGTTGGCTGATGGTGTTAGGTGGCAGCTGATACCGGCGTGGACCTGCCCCTATAAAACAAAAAGCAGCCAGTCCCACTGTGGGAGAGAACTACCTCAGATCCTTAGAAATACCAAGCCTTTTCCCCCCTAGAGACTCAAACCATTTTGCCCACTTTTGGAAAGAGTGTGCTTGTGCCCCTCCCTTGTGTACGGTTGGAGGATAACCTGCAGAGGAGCTGAGACAGTGCTAAAGAAGGAGTGCTGGTGGGGGCTGCCTAAGTGTGTTTGAGGGGAAAGTTTGCTGCACAGAGAAAAAAAGCACGGTGGGAAGTGAAGATTCCACTGAAGATACGCTGAAGTAAAAATCAACAAGAAGGTTACACTACTCAGTTCTGGCTACGAATGGCGTGACACAGCTCAAGACAACGTTGACAAGGGTTGAGCTGGGATTGGTGCAGAAGCAGTCTGACTAGTTTTGGGTGCGGCTTGCACCACCTGAGAAGTTCCCCATCATTGAGTGCTTTTGCTTTTAGTGTATACCTTTCTCTCTTACTTGCTCTTGAGAAATGTCAGGTGCTGCTGAACTTCAATTCACAAGGATATTGCTCTGCAAGTCAGAATGAGATCAGGAAACGTACATGGGATACCTAAGCCCCAGGCAAACAAGAAACAAGGGGCAAAGGATAAGTCAATGCCGAACCTAAGTCCATCAGTCTCAGCTACTACTTCGGAATTAGAGGTGGTCAGCAGGGAGGACTGTCAAATCGCAACAACAGCACCTTATTCTAAGCTACAGGGGCCAAAAAAAGCAAAAATAACAGACTTTTTGACTGTCACATGCAAACCGCCCAGCTCTATTGAACAGGCAGACATAGGGCCCGGGTGCAACGGATTACCTCCAGCGAAGGAGCAACCTCCACCTACAGCAAGCCTACAGTTAGTACCATGCAGAACATGGGCTGTAGGAACACCAGAATGGAGTTCAGAACCAATTCCACGATTACAACATTCTGCCCCTATAATGACACAACCTGACATTCAGGCGAGGGCCCAGCTCTTGGTGGAGGCCTTAGTGCATGGGAAAATCAACAATCTCACAGTCCTACCCTCCTGATGAACTGCTCTGCTCCGCAGTTTTCATGGGATGAAGATCTTCAACAAGATGAGGGTTTAACCCACAATGACCCCCAGCACACGGACCAGCATCCATATGGGTCGCCCTCTTTAAATCTGGCTCACAATGGGTTAAACAACGCAGTGATGGAGGGGGCCAAAGAAGACTCCGCGATATGGTGTGAGATGCTCCTAAGTTCTTTCGAACAGTCACACATCTCACCTATAGACCAATTTTGTTCTTTGCCCTCTCATGGCCAAAAACATAACTATAACTCTTTGTTATCCCTGATCAAACTATCATTGGGAGCCCAAACATAAGAGGAAGGAGGCGCACATGGTAAGAAAATCGTTGGGGATAAAACTACAGTATGAATAGTTCAACTCGGATCTGCCTCTGGGGATAAAAGGGCCGAAATACAGTCAGCCTTTGACTCACCAAAGTTGATAGTTGCAGGTACTACACACCAGCCCTCAAGCGTAACCATTAGGCCTCAGCTAATGAGCACTATGGAGGTGATCTCTTCAGCACTAACATAGCATGCTGATAAGTTGGACACTCAAGTGCATGTCCAGGGGATTGACTACAGACTACAGGAGTTAAACACTATAATTAAAAAAGAACAAAACGATTCAACTACTGCTTACCATACTTGTCAATGATCTACCACTATGGAGTCCCTTGCCACCATCCCCAGGATACTCTCAGAACTGCTGGAGGAAGTAAAGGTGTCTTAAACAAAACTTCAGAAAGGGAAAGTAAGCGATAGAGAAAATCCTGAAAAAATAAAGACAAAAAAATTACTAAAAGTGCAATTTTTACCCAAAAACAGACATATCAAAATCTTCCGGACAGTAGGTCATGTACTGCATCAAAAAACAATTTGAAGCTCACAGTCATCCCATATATAACTTTCCAGAGACTGGAGAAATGGTTGGAAGTCCTGGATTACACTCCTGCTTCCGCATTAAAAGACCCTACTGGGTCATTGGCAACAAACATGCCGGAATGTTGAGAAGCCCTGAACCAAGTTGTGATCATTGCATCAAGTTGTCACTCCGTGCCACAATTTCCAAAATGTGTCTGAAGTACACACACAGGCCCCCACGGCAGACACAATAGGCATACTGAAATGTCATTAAGGTTCTGAAGTTTTTCCAGACATCCCTTCCTCGGTAGGGGGTAATAATGCATCAAGAAGAGTCACCATAGTGGATACCAATATTAATATTCAAAGAGCACCCAGGGTATATCCTCCTGTTACACATATTTCTCAACCACTGGGGTTACCGCTAGTGAAATCTGAAGTAATTCCCAAAACGCAGCTACAGAGTTAAGTTTGTGTCATCTTACCGCAAGAAAGTGTAAAGATAGAGCTAATCCCTCAATACAACTCAAGGGGATTCTAAGGTATTTTAAATCAGAGTACAGTGTTAAGATTGCTTGCAGCAGTACAAGGTCTGTAGCATATTAGGACAAATAATATAGATGCCGTTGATTTCAGTCCCAACCCGGAGCATCAAGGGAACAACATTACTACTATCACTTGGTCAGACGAAACATTGCATCCAAAGTTTGGCAGCATGGAGAACAATTTGCAGCTTGGAGATCAATATGAGGAAAATGGCAGCTGCTCATTACCAGAGCCCCTTACTTCCGGAGTTGCAAACAACACGTATGCTAAAGGGTGTCAATTGGGCCAGGACACCCCATAGCAGTTTGGGAAGGCCTACAAATAACAAAGTCAACAATTCCATTACAAATGACTCAACAACAGCCAACCTTGAGGATTTCGACCAACCATGGATTATAAGCAGCAAACCTATCAGAGTCGCATGAGGCGAGCCCCCTAGAGATCAGCATTGTAGAATTTGTACATGGAAACAAGCCTTGAAGCGAAAGTGAGTGAGGATGAGTTTATTTCATTTCTGCAATGCTATGAAATTGTCCTCTTGCAAGAAACCTGACAGCAAACACTGACTTCAATCATAGGATTTAAGGAATATTTTAATACAGCAACAAAGGAGGTGAAGTCAGGAAGGGGCAAAGGCGGAATGGTGATCAACATTTCAACCAACATCTTTTGGGTTGATGAGGTTGTGGACATCAGTCAATCATGGATTCAGTGTGTTAAGATCTCAATGGAGGGACACTTCACACTATTAATAGTAAATCTGTGCATCCATCATGCCCGCAAGAATAACTTGAACAAGATTCATACCCTCAATGGCATATTAAAAATCATGAATGCTACGTATCCACAAGCCTTCATATTCCTATCCATTGATTTTATTATGAATCTATTTCAAGGCTCTTATGGTAAATCCCCAAATCATATCCCGGAAATAGTGGGAAATCAAACAAGAATTGATGCACAAGGCAAGCCCTGCATAACAGCGTTGGAAGACCTGAGATTCTATACCCTTAATGGCCGCAATCAACTGGATTCTCCAGCGGCCTTCACAAGAGTTACAGTCTAGTCTGGTTCTACCATAGATTATACCCTTGCTGACGCAGATTTATTCAAGAGGCTTACCAATTTCCTCATACAAGTAACATCAGACAATGATCACTTTGTTCAAACATTTAATCTTGAACTAACCCCCCACCCAGGCCCCAGAAGCATAATGCCTGTCAACATCTTCCCAGACATACAATTTGAAGTGCCTTATACAGAAAGACACGTCAATAGAGAATATCATGGGCTTTATTTCCAACCACTTTCCACAGAAAATGGCAAGCTTCACTGCAACTATGTTGCTCATTCAGGAATGGGAAAAGTTTGTTAAAATCCTCATCACAAACTTCCTTACAATTCCGTCAAGGAATCAAGGCATACTCCACAGTGGGGAGGAATGGTTCCTACCACAATTACGTACCATGAAGAACAGCAAGAGACATATTTCCAGCTGATTAGCGAAGAACAAGCAGCCAAAACGTTAAGAAGGCTCCAGTCAGAGGGGGCCCCAGGGCCCAACTGCCTTCCCAACGCTTTATTTAAAAAGGATGTCAGCTTCTAGTCCTCACATCTGATACAGCTTTTTAATCACATAATGGTTTCAAATGGAGTCATGGCTTAGCAGTGTCTTTCAGTCTATTTATAAATCAGGAGAGCTTTCAAACCCATCTAACTGCAGACTAATCACCTTGTCAGATGCTGAAGCAAAGATGTAGGATTCAAACTTGCTGATTGATTTCGAGAATAGGGCCTACAGTTCAAACATAATCCCAATAACTCAAACTGGCTTCAGGGCGGGAATGAGTACCTTAACAGACCTGTTGGTGGTAACCCTCCTGACTGAACAAGTGATTGCCAAACCCAGTAAACTGTACTCCTGTTTTATTGACCTCAAAGCCACCTTTGATAAAGTTCCAAGGGCCCAGCTGTGGAAAAAAATTGAAAAAATGGCTGTACTGCCGATACTGTTGAAGACAATAATCAATTTATATTCCAACACATGGCTAAAAATTAAGATAGGGGACGGCCAAAGAGTTACAAATAAAATCCCCACAAACAAGGGCTTCAAATAATGGTGCATTTAATATATACATGGCCAACCTCAGTAGCCACCAGGCCCTAGTGCAGGGGGATCCTCCAAGGTTGGGTACAGTACAAATAAGAAGCCTACAAGACGATGATGACATCATCCTCCTCAGCAAAACCCTAATTGGGCTGCAGTGGTCGATAAACTAGTTATTAGGGGTACACCAACAATTTGCAAATAAGCCTGAATTACAGTAAAATAAAGGTTTTTGCTTCACATGTCGAGCTTGCAACAGGCAGACTAAATTCACTTGGGGGGGCATTGGTAATGTTTTAGAACAGGTCAACACCTATAAGTACCTCGATGTCCTTCTAGACTCCCATCTACCCTACAAAGTCCATTTATAATCAAGATGACCAATTGCTAATAATCTATTGTTTGCTTTTAAAACCTTAAAACATAAAACATTGAACACCTCAGCATGCTATCTTCTTCAGTTTGTGGGAGCCAAATTCATGTCTTCAAGATCTTACGGCTCTGAATTGCTCAAAGGGAAAGACACTGTAACCTTAAACAATCTAATATCGGAACGTGTCACAAGTCCAAATCAGACTTGAATTTGGATCATTCCACCAGGGTCCATACCGGCAGGGTAGCCTGCTCAAATTTTGCTGAAGGATGATGGCAGTCAAAGCAAACTTGCTTGCACATCAGTGTTGGGAGGAAATAGAAAAGCAGGCTCATACAAAGAACTCTGTATTCATAGTATTACAGGACTCAATCTGCAACTAGAAGATGCTTAGCCCACTTCCATGGAGTATTCAGGTTTTAAATGCATTACAAATAAAGATGCCAAATTATCATCCTTTGTCATGGACAAGGTTGCAACAGCAAGTAAAGGCCATCCATGGGCAATTAATTTTGCTGTTGTACACAGCCTGGGATTTCCAGCCTTTTTTATCTGTGCACTTTTCATTACCCAAGAAACACAAACTCCTGATATTAAGACTTGGCGTGTTCACATCAAAGGATGACACCCCCCACTGGAAACAGCACTGGTTACCTCCAGAGTGTCAGCTCTATGGCCAAACAAATGAATCTTTGCATCATTTGCTGTGTGTTTGCTCAGCCTTGCTAGTAAGTAGACAGGGACTTGTACGACCTACATTATGAACTCTGCAAATTAGGTCATGTTGACCAGCTGTTATTACATTACTGAGGGGAGCCTCCATGCAACTGGCATGTAAAACAGTAACATTTCTGAACATAGCATCTAAGCAGTTGAGGTGTTGAAGTTAACTAAAGAACGATGATGTATGCAACCCAGATCTGTGACTGGGGGTGTGTCTGAAAAGTTTCAGGACTCCGTCCATCATCTCCTTGTGTTTGCTTTGTTCGCCCTAAGTTGGCAGGGTATGCCCAGATGTGGGTCCCTTGCTCACTTTGCCAATGGATTCAAGCTAGCCTGGCTGATGAGGGTGTTACCCTGAAACCGGTCCCAGGATGCTTGTTTCCGGTTCAGGAATGGCCTGGCTTGGCAGTTCGGGCTGGACTGTTCCCTTGAGGCACAGGGTCAAAACTGATTTGCATATAGCTGGGTCTGAACTGAGGAGGCAAAGTGAGCCAAAGAATGAAGATGGAATCAACTCAGATCTGTGACTGGGGGTGAGTGTGAGTGTCTGAAAAGTTTCAACACTCCGTCCATCATCTCCTTGTGTTTGCTTTGTTCACCCTAGGGTGGCAGGGTATGCCCAGACGTGGGTCCCTTGCTCACTTTGCCACTGGATTCAAGCTAGACTGGCTGATGAGGGGTGTTACCCCGAAACCGGTCCCAGGATGCTTGTTTCCGGTTCAGGGAAGAACTGGCTTGGCGGTTCCGGCTGGACTGTTCCCATGAGCCACAGGGTCAAGACTGATTTGAATATAGCTGGGTCTGAACTGAGGTGGCGAAGTGAGTTAAAGAACAATGATGTATTCAACCCAGCTCTGTGACTGGGAGTGAGTGTCTGAAAAGTGTCAGCACTCCGTCCATAATCTCCTTGTGTTTGCTTTGTTCGCCCTATGTTGGCAGGGTATGCCAAGACGTGGGTCCCTTGCTCACTTTGCCACTGGATTCAAGCTAGCCTGGCTGATGAGGGATGCTACCCCAAAACTGGGCCCAGGATGCTTGTTTCAGGTTCAGGGAAACCTATTTTGGCAGGTCGGGCTCGACTGTTCCCATGAGGCACAGGGTCGAGACTGATTTGGATACAGCTGGGTCTGAACTGTGGTGGCGAAGTGATCTAAAGAACGATGATGGATTCAACCGAGATCTGTGACTGGAGGTGAGTGTCTGAAAAGTTTCAGCACTCCGTCCATCATGTCCTTGTGTTTGCTTTGTTTGCCCTAAGTTGGCAGGGTATGCCCAGACGTGGGTCCCTTGCTCACTTTCCCACTGGATTTAAGCTAGCCTGGCTGATGAGGGGTGTTACCCCGAAACCTGTCCCAGGATGCTTGTTTCTGGTTCGGGGAAGACCTGGCTTGGCAGTTCGGTCTGGACTGTTCCGATAAGGCCCAGGGTCAAGACTGATTTGCATATAGCTGGGTCTGAACTGAGGTGGTGAAGAGACATAAGAACGATGATGGATTCAACCCAGATCTGTGACTGGAGGTGAGTGTCTGAAAAGTTTCAGCACTCCGTCTATCATCTCCTTGTGTTTGCTGTGGTTGCTTCTAAAGCCCGATTGGGAGGGGTCCAGGATGTGATTCCTTTCTGTGAACTCGAGAGTTGGGCGTTGATGGCTTTCTCAATGACTGGCTGGGAAGGGGAGCAGAGAAAAGGGTCTGTAGTTCTTGAGGTCAGTCTGGCCGGCAGAGGGTTTCTTCAGCGGGGGTTAATCTCTGTGTGCTTCCAGTTTTCAGGGAAAGTGGCAGACTCAAAGTAGCAGTTGATTGGTGCAGCAGAGTTCGGGTGCAATGGAGGTGCCTGCTCTGTTGAAGATGTGGTTCAAGGCAGGGATCCGAGGAGGCTCCAGAGTGGATGCTCCTCATAATCCTGAAGGTGTTGTCAGAGGTGAGGGTGGTCCAGTTAGGCAAGGGCTGCTGGAGTCTTGAGCTTTTGGGTGCAGGGGTTGTGGGTGGGGTGTGTGGGTCCTGGGTTGCGAAACTGTCATAGATCTCCTTGATCTTGCAGTAGAAGAAGTGGCGAGGTTGTCAGAGAGGTCTTGAGAAGGGGTAATGTCTGCTGTCACTGTGCTGGGTTTGACAAATTCTTTGACCATGGCGAAGAGTTCTTTGCTGTTGTGTGCACTGGCGTTGATAAGTTCCTGTGTGACTGCTTTCTTTGATGAGGTGCTGGTGTGTGGGGATAGTGGTTCTGAAGGCTTCATGGTGTGCCAGCATATTGCTGCTTCTCCATCATTCCTCGAGCTGTCTGCAGTTGTGCCTGGACTCTTGGAGAGCGGGGGAGAACCAGCTAGCTTTCTTGGAGAGCTGCTTGCCTGAGGGTTTCCTGAGGGGAGCCAGTGTGTTGGCACAGTCGGAGATACAACGGTGGAGGTTGCGTGCTGAGGTGTTGGCGTCAGTGGATGTCAGTGGTGGGGTTTTTCTGAGGGAGGTGGTGAACTGGTCTTTGGTGACCTTGTTCCAGCTTCTACACAGATCGCGGTGGGCGTGGTGATGTATGGTGGGTTTGGTGAAGGAGAAGTGGATACAGTGGTGGCCGGTCCATTGTGGCTTGGAGGTGTGACTGACGGAGATGTCGTTACTTGCAGAGAAGATGGTGTCAACTTGTGTCCTGCTGAGTGGTTGGAGATGTGACCAGCTGTTTGAGTACAATGGTAGTGATGTTCTCCAGTAGGGATGAGGTGTTGTGGTCATCAAAGATGTCCAGGTGGAAATTGAGGTCACCAAGGAAGATGTAGTCTGTTAAAGTGAGAGCATGGTGAGCGATGAAGTCGGCTTTGGCTTCGCTGAAGGGGGGGCGGGGTCCGAGAGGACTGTAGATGAGGGTGCCACAGAGGGTGGCGTTCGGGTTGGTCTGGATCTGGAAGTGGAGATGCTCCATGTCGGGTGAGTAGTCGTTCGGAGCTGGTTGTGAGGTGAAGGGTGTTTTTGTGTACAATGGTGATGCTTCCTACCGGTCGGTGGCGCGATTCTTGTGGATGATTTTGTAGCCGTCAGTGACGGTGGTTATGATGTCCAGGGCTGAGGTGGAGTTCATCCACGTTTCTGTAAAGAAGGCAATGTTGGGGGAGATAAAGCTGAGCAGGTCCCAGATCTTTACGGCGTGTCTTTTGAGGGAGCAGGTGTTGATTATGATGCATTTGAGGTGGTCCGGTCTTGTTCTTGAGGGTCGTGCGGTCAGTGGGTCTGGTGTGCATAGGTAAGAGAAGGCGTAGTAGTGGCAGGTGAATGGGCTTTGGTTGTTCTTCGGTGATGTGAGGTGGCAGGCAGTGGACCATCCAGGGTTCAGTGAATGGAGGGTGCTGGAGTCGTAGCGGTGGATGGTCCGAGGACCAGGGTCTGTGGCGCTGGGCATGGTCCAGGTGCAGACAGGCACAGACGGGCTTGCCTTTGGTGCGCCTTTTGCATGCCAGCAGAGCGGCCGTGCTGCAGCCGCCAATAGGTAGTGTTTGGGGAGGGCTGGACAGCTGGAAGGCGGGAAGCGAGAGAACGCCGCTGGAGGGGGTGGGGCCTTGCGGGACAGCCAGCAGCAAGGGTATGGAAAGGGAAAAAAGGCTAAAAAAAAAAGGAGAAATAAGAGAAAGTGAAAAAAAGCAATAATAGATAAAAGGAAGGTGAAGAAGAGCAGAGGAGCAAAAAGGCAAATTGCAGAAAAACAGAGGGCAGAGAGCAGCAGCTGAGCATAGATGCTTCCCACTGGACCACCAGGGATGAGGCACAAGCGGGTGCCTGGGGGTGGAGGAGGGCCTCGAACTTAGGACCTGAAAGGGTCAGGGGCAACAGCTACCAGGCGGAGCTGTGTGGTGAAGGAAGCAATTTACTGATGGGGTCAGTGAGACTGCTCCTTCACCATGCAGCGGCTGCCATTAAGTAGTGTTTGGGGAGGACTGGACATCTGGGAGGCGGTAAGCGGGAAAACAGTGCTGGAGGGGGCAGGTCTGTGGGGGATGAGCAGCGGCAAGGGCACGGAAAGGGAAAAAAGGCACCAAAAAGAGGAGAAATAAGAGAAAGTGAACAAAGCAATAATAGATAAAAGGAAGGTGAAAAAAGAACAGAAGAGCAAAAAGACAGAAAGCAGAAAAACAGTGGACAGAGATCAGCAGCTGAGCATAGATTCTCCCAACTGGACCAACAGGGATGAGGCGCAGGCGGGTGCCTGCAGATGAAGGAGGGCCTCGAACTTAGTACCTGAAAGGATCTACAAGGAGGAGCTGTGTGGTGAGGGAAGCAATTTATTGACAAGGTCAGTAAGATAGCTACTTACTTAATAACGTCTGCGAATGGTTGGAACCCAAAGCTCCCAAAATTGCATTAGTTGCCACTGATAATGGTAGTAACATTGTCAAAGTCATCATAGTCATAACAGATGGAGCATTCTTCAAAGTGCTTTCTTTACCCACTGTATCACTTGATTATGTAGGACATTCGTAAGAAGGAAGAAACTGGTCACCAGCTGGACGATTTCATTTCAGCTATTTCTTAAAAGACTGCAAATTCCTAAGGATTATTCAGCTAACAGAACATAGCAACCTTTTGGACCGCCACTTTCTACATGTTTCATCACCTGTTTGACCAGTCAAAGTTTGAAAATTATCATGAGCTACGAAGTATAGGAGATGTTACTGCCCAGCCATGTCACTGGATTTTGTCAAATGGGGTCTGATAGCGTGTCTGTTCAAAATGCTCATGCCCTTCGTAAATTTGATATGGGAAGACAGCAAGGAAGATGATACCATGAGCCAAGCCATCCCATTGATTCACTTCCTGCAGGTCTATTTACGATTGGTGGAAGAAAGATTTCTCAATGTTAATGGAGAAGTAGCTGGTTTGGTCAATAAATTAATAATTTGCCTGTATACAAATACCATGCTGCAATGACAGATCATGACTTCCAAAGGGTACATCTGTGGAACTATACTATATCCATGGTACAGACATGGGCTACTTTCATTCCCTTTTCACCACTGGATATCTACAGTTATGAAACCTGAATCATCAAGAAAGTGGTTGGTCTCGAATATTGCAACTTCAAGGGCAAAGAAGAACTGAAGTGCTGTCTTCACCATCTTCAGAAGAACAAGACTCCAGCAGAATTATGTTACAAAGCCAACACTAACAGCATCACTGTAACATTCTGTGTGGTGTGTTGATTCTTCAACTGCACAGACAATGGAAACTCAGGAGCAGAGAATGTCAACTATCACAATACAGAAGATATTACTGGAGTTCTTGAATGACCAAAAAAGAGTTTCAGTAGCTCAAGATACAATGATTTATTAATATGTGAAAGGGCACAGTGGCAAGATCTCAGCAGGTTGGCAATAAAATACCCAGCATGTCCTTTTAGCCAGCATATCCTCTGAGTGAGTCTTCAGAGCAGCTGGGGCAATTGTCACGGTCGGAAGAACCAGTCCCTCTCCTCAAAGGTTGGAGAGCCTCACAATGATAAAGTGAATACACATTTCATCCCAAAAAAGTATCAGGTTCCAGATGACACAACAGTGATCATTCTGCAGAGGAATTCCCTGAACATGAAGATATACTGTACATTCTTGACTAAAACATAAAACTAATAAGTAACACAGCACAATGTTTGTTTGTAAATTTTCAAAAAAAAATCTTAATTTGTATATTAAGCATGCTAAAATTGTTTTAAAAACACGTAAAAGGACCTGTGTGCAAGGCACAGGCAGATAATCACAGACGAAAAGTTATTTTGGCCTGGTTACTGAGTGGAGACAAAGATAACTTATTCAACCTTGGGACTACCGTAGTCTTTGCAATGAACAGTGGCCTCAAAGTATGCCATGGACCCCTGAATCTCCTAAAAACTTGAAGTCTCCCATGCTTCACCTTTCATTCTTATGCTCAATCGTGAAGGCAGATTGAAAGGACTACACTGTTTATGGGTGCATCTTCTATGGAAAAATAGATTCATAAATAGATACCACACTAGATTGACAACAGGTGACATGGATTACATAATGTATACCAAATAGTTAATGTGACGGATGGAAGGAGCTTAGCTAAACTTGATATTTTTAAGATGTAAATGATCAGTCTAGGCAAATTCTTGTACATGCATCTGAAAGTGTTACTAGATTGACCTTTAGTTAACTTAACACCAGCACTTCTTAATTGTTTAGAGACCTCTCAGTTTACCTTGACTCAAAGGATCATTTTCTTTTACTGCACAACATGTTTGTCTCTTATCTGGAGAACTTAAAATCTGCACATCCTGTCAAAAACATCCAGTAAAAGTGCTCAGCTCTGGCTATCTACTTCCATGGGAGAAAAATTGGGGCACACTCCTATGAACTAGAATAAGGTGATTTGTTTAGAAAAATTATGATTATTTGCCTGATTGTCAGTCGCAATGTGATTAATGTGATGGATGTGATATTTTTTATTGTTTGCTTTGCTATTCAGGATACATGTAGCTAGTTGTCTGATCTCTGGGAGTGGTAATTGATTGCTCTTCAGTAACTGGTAGGTATTCCAACTCATGCTCCTCACTCAGTTCTTACACAACATGAATTTAAAACTTTCAAATACTATGCTTTTTTCCTCCTTTAACTGGCCTTCTCATCTTTTGTAAAGAACCTTCAAGGTGTTACTTCTCTGCAGTTTAGCCCTGCAACTAACCTGGACAATACCACAATTAGTTTATGTACTTGTATGCAGTATAATTCCTAATCATTACAACTGTATTCAATTGTGTGTGTGTCTTGTATTCTGGATTGTAGCCTAGGTAACCAATTTGAGAGCCAGTGGGTTGCTAAGACTGAATGAGTTATGTTAACTTAACTACCATTTCCTTCTAAGCCACATGTGCCACACTATTGGGAATGGCTGAATGCTTTGTATGTCTCTCTCAACTTTTCCCTAATTCTCTCTACTCACCCATTCTCTAACACTGTTCACCAGTTGCGATATCTATTGTGCTGTACTCTATTTCTACCATCAATTGTTCTCACACTTGGCAGGGTGGATGTGGTGTAACCAATGCTAAAGCCTTACAGAAAGGGGTTAGAGAAATTTAAAAGTTGCCCACACCATCCCTTTTACCATGCCCATGGGACATCCTGGGACTGAAAATAACCGTAAATGGTAGGCTAACACAGGTAGAGTGGTTGCTAAAATACCCTCCTCCTGACTTGTTCTCAGGTTTGTATACATAATGTTAATCCATACTTTGCCTATAATTTAAATGCCTTTGTTATATGTAACTTTTGGATTGCATTTGTATTTGAAAAATAATGTAGAACTATTGATTCAGTAAATGACTCTGCAGACTGTGTTGGTTTTTGATGTTCTCTGATTTGGATTTTCAGGTTACTCTGCCTCTTTTCATGTTGCAGAATCCTTTTTTCTGACTCACCTGCTCCACATAAGAATCCTCTTTGCTGTGATATTTTTCCTGTTTAGACCAAATAGAACTGCTAGCAGTTAGTCCCTTGGCCAGACTCCTAAATCATCTGCTAATCACAGGTATTAGCAGAGGTGGTGGACATTCCTGCTCAGGTGAGAAGGAGGGAGTAGTTTGGGAGACAGTTGCTCAATGGTGACATCTATTCTATTGTTACTGCCTCATAGTGGTAACTATACAGAGCAATACACCTCTTTTATTTATAGATAGGAATCCAACTGAAAAGTCATAAGAGCATGGTTTGAGCATGGTTAAATTTACCATTCTGATTGCAGGTGACTTGGTTCCTGGATTGAGAGTGGCCTGGCAAAAGTGATTATGTACAGAGCGCTATAGAGATAACAAAGGAACTTCTCTGTTCTTTGTAATGGACAAGGTTAGAGGCTGAGCTTATGCCAGCAGTAGGTGGACCTCCCTGGTTTACCATGGATGTTATTAACTAAACAGTTAAGCAAACCATTAATCTAATAAAACAGAGACCACCCACATCACCAACAATAGGCCCACCACTTCCCTGAACCCTGAATTACACAGAAAACTATTCCACCCCTTCCCCAATTCATCCCAACTACATCACTTGCAAAACATTCTTGCTCTCCATAAGCTCTAAAAAATACAAGTAGACAAAGCTAAAATGTCCCCCTCTACTATTCATCACACCCACACCACCCACAACGGACCCATCCCCTTCCTGTGCAAAATTAATCTAATTTGCTTTTGAGTAATTATGCAAACTTTTAGCACATTTTCGCAAAAGTATGCATGATTTCCAAATTTCAAATCTGTTATTTTGTGCTATATTTTAAAGCAAAATGCAATCTTGTGTACATTTTTGGTGTAAGGATGCATTTAAACAAAGAACTGCAAACAAAAGCCACTCACACTCTGTTTTTTGCATGCATTTGGGGGAAATTATTACAGCTACCGGCTCACTTCTCAGTAAATGTTTACCAAAAATGCCACATAATTGTGCAAAGTGGCATAATGATGCAATCTCTGGATTTTCGTGTAATAAGTGTTACATGAAATTCCCAAAATTAAGCAATTTATGCCAGCGTAATTTAAATATCAAGCAGGCCTCAAGAAGACTTAATTAAAAACAACCCTCCCCCAACTCAACCAAAACACACCACCTGTAAATGACCTATGACCTCCCTTAATAAATTAACCTTACAATTGCTACATCCTGTCCATAAGTTCTTTGGCAAGGGCCTCTATATCATCCTGTACCTTGTTGAGGAGGACGTCTGTGTTTTTAGGGCTAGACTGTTGTACTTTGTTGCTGTTGGGGTGGAGGTAGTGATGTGGTGGGGCTTCCAGGGCTGGCTGTGATTACTTGATATCAGCTTGGAGGTTGTGGAGCTGTGGCTGCTACCATTGTCTCCTCCTCCTCTTACAATTCAACAGCTGATGGAAGGCCGCCACTATCGTACAGATTTTCTCCAATTAATTTAGTGACTATTTCTGGCTGGATCTTTCTCCTTGGGTGTTCCTTCTTCTGTCCTCTAGTGGGAACAGCAGGATGGTGTCAGGCGAGAAGAAAAATACATGAATTGTAGAACCTACTATAAGCACGTTTGTATAATTGTTCACACTATAATGCTGGTTCTCTAAATCACTAGAACAATGTGATTCTTTGTTACTGTTTTTTTGTGAATAATTACTATGTGTGGTACTTGCAATGAAAGGATTTTAGCTCAATTCATGAGGTAGCAATGTTAGCAGACACCATTAACATGTATTTAAAAGATACTAAACAGCAAACTTGTAGCACATTATTTCGTTCAGCACAATTTAATTGACTTTTGATACAGCATAATTATTGAGCTGTATTAACTTGTAATTATGTCAGATGACCCACTGATCCCTTATCTGAATCCCAACTCACACCTACACAGCCCACCCTGCTGCCTATTCATTATCATTACAATAACTATTGTTCCTGGGTTAGAGAGTAAGTATTAGGTAAGGTTGACTTGAGATCAGGGCTTGTACTAGGTTTACGTTTGGCTATGGATGAGTTTGTTGGTTAATGGAAGGTAGAACAGGTTCTTCTGTAAGAGATGGCATAAGAAAAAAGTCTTCGAAAGAAGGTGTGGGACAAGGGTGGCATAGGAAAAGCTGGGATTGAAGGTGGTATGCATAGGTGGGCATTACATGCTCTTCAACCAATACAATGGACAAGAATGCAAGATACAACCATAGTAAGATGGTTTAAAAGGGTTGGAGGCCAGTCGTAGAGGCAAGGAGAGAATACCTTCCTAGGGTTAACTAATTCATCAATTGTTAAAAAAAGGAACTTGATGTACCACTCACCCCAGCAGCAACTTCCCATCTTCCCTGTGAACCTAGGCCTCATCTCTTTCTTGGTTGTCTCTAGGGAAAAGGACTCTTACACATTGTTATCACTATCAACAACAATATTTGAAACTATTGCTAACCAAAGTATCATTTGAAAGGTTTACTTCTACATTTTTAGAATCAAAATTGTCACAAAATTCAACACAATAAAACTTTTAAATGTGGGGAAATGGCTAGAAAAAGAACAGAAAAACAATGAATATGGGAAACAGAAGAAGGAAAGGGAGACAGAAAGAGAAAAGGGGAAGGAAAAAGAAAAAAATAAGGAAGAAAGGGGGAGGAAAAAGGGACCAAAATGAAGTATGATGATGTGAACAGACACAAAAAAGGAAAAAAGGGAAGTTCAGAAAAATGCAAAAAACATGTTAAAGGCCCTGCTAGGTAAAAAAAAGAGGTGAGATTAACTATTGTTAAATCAAATAAAACTAAATAAACATGGCTTGCTACGTAGTAGACAGGCCTTTCTCAGTGGTGGAGTTGGCAGATGAGACATCACTGGGTTTGTTCTTGCCCCTCTTTGTCTTCTTCGCTTGTCTTGAAAGGAGGGCTGAAAAAGAAGACACTGATTGGACATTTCTACCAAAGTAAGCAGATGTAAATATTAACAAGCAAACAAATCGAACTGCTTCACTAACCAATCCAGCAACCCTTTTATCCTAATAAGAGGTGTTTTTTTTTTTTTTGAGTTTTATATAGCGCGAAATAGACCCGAGACATCAGGTATCAGAGCGCTTTACATAGCACCAGTTTCATTACAGAAAGACACATTCATTTTTTTTGCTTGGCACGGGGAGATTAAGTGATTTGCCGAGAATCACAGGATGTTGAGCGTTGTTGCCAAGACTCGAACCTGGTTTTCCAGCTTCGAGGTCTACCGCTCTAGCCGTAAGGCTACATCCTCTCCCCTGTTACTTGTCCTACAGATTTATACAGGTGATATTCTGGTCTGCCTTCCTTCATACATTTTCCCTAGTGACACACTAAAGCTAACTTCACAGTTGCAAAATATGCACCTCACAGAGATGGAGCCGGAGTGGCAACAGAGTAGAAGTCGTGGAGATCCCTATCACCTTTGAGATAGTCCATTTTTCCTTTTCACTTCATGACAGTCAATCTTAGATTAATAATACCTGACTTTCTGGCTGCCTGCTGCCACCCTTGGTGACACCCTCTCATTGTTCAAAACCTTTTTTAAATTCCAAATAACTAGAATGACCTAATGTCCACTTCTGCCACCCTTCCTGACATTACACTGGACCGGTACACCCACTTCTCCCTACAGTCTAAAGGAAATGCCATTTATTTCTTTATAGTTTTATGTATTTAAATGATAAATAAATGTCTCTTGTTCCTTGCTATTGAATTATTGCAAGCTATCAAAAAGTTCTAACTTTTCCCCAAATTTGGCGTAGTTCCATTCAGTTGTTCTTTTCTGTTGCTGTTTTAAAACTTTCCAATGGAACTGCTTTTCCTTGGTTCCCGCTTAATGGATCAGTGCAAAACCTTTAATGAATGTGCTGAGTTTGATTAACTTTTTTTGAGAAATGTTATGAAGATACGCTGTGAGAAGGTGGCTCTTCCCTGTGGAGAGGTGTGGTGTAGCGGCCAGGGCAGCTGACTTTGGAGCACAGGGTTCACGGTTTGATCCCCGGCTCCGGCGGCAGCTCAGCACCATGTGACTCTGGGCAATAGCTCCCTTAATTTCTACGATGGCCCCCAGCGCCTTGAGACCTGTAAGAGTGAGTAGCTGCGCTATATAAAAACAGACTTACATATATCTAATCCCTCCTTTTTATTTTCACTTTTTGATCACGTTTTTTTTTTACCTTCTACTGTGTGGAAGACTCATAACCTGTGACTCACTCACAGTAAACTCATGGTAAAATGGAATGCGCACGTTTACCACCAGTGTACGCCTTTTAAGATAAGACTGCTGCGACGCAGCAAGGGTAAGGGGCACTAGGCTGGTTACATGTGAACATATGTGCACATGCATGTGGACATGTGTGAGGGCTGCAGATGTGAGACTCCTGTCGTATGCAGCCCCGGAACTGCGCACAGGTAGCCTCGCTCAGAAGGGACACTGCAGGGATGGGTATTGACCTGGGCCTCATAATGTTGGTGTACACAGATAGGGAAACCCAGTCTGGTTTACTGCCTTGACTGCAATGAGAACTCCATTATACACTTCTGGGGAAGGCTGCTTTAGAGTGTCTCCACTCCCCCTTGGTCTACAGACACCAGATTCATACCAATGTATAGTGTAACCTGTGTGAAAAGAACAATTATGTAAAGTCCAAAGACAGATCTATACAGCTTATGGGTAAACCAGGAATGTCATATTTCTCTGACTCAGCTCAGGATCAAAGCCCATGCCTTTTGTCACCCTGCTTGCTGGGTTAATTACTCTTCTCTCCAGCCGCAGGAAGAAAGGCCTTCCCCAAAGAGAGAAAAATTAAAAGTGCTTAGGTCAGCCCCTGAGAAGAAATGGGTGGGGTGGACTGCTCTGCATCAATCAGCCACCTACCATCCTGTGCCAGAAAGAGGGCCGGCCCAAGCCCAATAAACGAATAGAGAGAGCCCAGATGCTGGAGCAAAACCAGGAGAGAGGCTCCTTTGATGTTTTGCCGGGGCAGGCCCTGGAAGTGAAGTCAGCGAGGGCTGAAGAACGTGTTCCAGGTGGATAGGGCTCACCACCAGGAGCCAAATGAGACGAAGATCACCCTAATTGGCCCAAAGGGGCATGAGTTATGGCTGTTTGAAGGTGGGCAACATTTGACCTTTCTCCTGAGTGGCGACGAAGCACATGGGGCTCCGCTGCCATAATTAGCAGTGTCTCTGGGGTGGGTCAGGTCCTGGAGGCTGCCCCCAAGAGCAGGAGAATGGGGAGAAGCGCCATCTCGCTATCCCCATGATAAGCAGGGAAGGGACCTGAGGAGGTAAATGGGAGAGAGCGCCATCATGCCCCCCCACAAATCCAGAAAAGGGCCCAGGACCCCATCCCTGTGCCCGCAAAGTTAAATGGTGAGGGAGTGCAGTCACACTCTCCCACAAAGGTGGGAGGGGTCCAGGACCCCATCCCCAGACCCAGGAAGAAAGAGGACACAAGGGAGCATTCTCACGCTGCCTCGCAAAAAGGAGGCAGGGGTCTAAGACCCCGCCCCTAGGCCCCAAGAAGGGAAAGGGGTGAGTGCCACCGCATGCCCCCAACTTCCCGAGCTCATGTCCAGTGGAGCGGGAGGCTGCCACACTGCAGCATGCCCTGCCCACTGGAGTGGGCAGGGAAGAAAAGACGGCATGCAGGAGTGTGGTTTGTGCAGGGAGCCGGCTTTGGGCAGCCTGGGGTGGGCTCCCAGGGCTGTCCCGCAACTTTGCACCATACGGGGTGCCCAGATGGGATAGGGCATCCCAAATCAAATAAAAGGTCCAGCGGCTTGATGCCATTTGGCCCCAATATAGGCGGCCCAGAAAGAAAAGAAAACAAAGAAAGCAGAGTTGCGGCCCTCCCCAGCTCAGCAGGAGAGCCACTGCCAAAATATTTATGAACGCTCACAGAGGAGCGCCACATGAAGGCTCACTGAGGGCCGCATTTTGTGCATAAAAAATACTCATTTTAAGCTCATGGTGGCCCCAGGAGAATGTTGTCACCACCAAAAGGCAGCTAAATTGTGCAGGGAGCTGCAGGATCAGCCCAACTTTCCCCCCAAAAGATTTTAGAAGTCCCCACCCTATGCTGGGTGGGACTCCAAAAGCATAAGCCCACCAGGAATTCCTTGGGTTTTCAAGCACTCTCCAGGAGTTGGGAATACTGCGCTCTCTAGGGGCAAAGTCTAGACTTAGCCTCTATGGCCTAAAGGGGATTAATATGAGTTTTCACGTTGCTCCCTCTAGGGATGAAAGGCTGTAATTACATGTGTGGTGGTTACAAATGCGATTTTCATGTTGAAAGTGGAA
This sequence comes from Calotriton arnoldi, assembly GCA_963921515.1. Lineage (NCBI taxonomy): Eukaryota > Metazoa > Chordata > Amphibia > Caudata > Salamandridae > Calotriton > Calotriton arnoldi. Next base: position 701,248 of record CAWUFW010002716.1, read on the forward strand.
AGTTATTATGAGCACACAAATTATCTAGACCTGCATGTAAATCTTTCTTGCAAATGCATTATTGAAATAATGACGCTGACAACCAGAATATTTCCTCTATTGCCAGTATTAAGTTCATGTAATTGAAAGTTATATTCATGTATTGCATTTAGGTACAAGCGAATGTTGTCACATGGGATTTGTTGAACTAGACTCCCTTTGGAAGGAGCAAAAGTAATCACTCAATGTCATAAAGGAGTATTTCCAACAGCTTATGTATATTTGCAAATTACTGCATAATATTGAATAGTGTGTGCATAACTAATGTACTTTTTCCTTTTTCAAAATAAAAATCACAGACTAGACAATCACTTATTGAGTGTTATTATTGTGTATCTGTGAAAGGTGATTACTAGCCAACACCACCTCCCTTGAGTAGTCCTTGGACCACTCTGGGGTGTTTGGTTCCCAATGGAGGACAAATTTAGGCCCATTACTTGTGCAGGCCACACAATTCATGACTCATTTTCTAACATTCATCAAACGGCGCAAAAATGTATTAGCAAAACAAAAAGTTGCTATTCCTACTGAAATGTCGATGTAACTACAACTGCACAGTGGCAACTGCCATAGTGCCATTAAAATATACATATATATTTTTAATAAGCAAACAATGACCTGGTGAGAAAAGCGCTAACTTTTTTCAACTGTGGAATGGCAGTATATTGCCCTTGTCATCACGTCGCACAAACATGTAATTTTGCTCAAAATGAAATTAATTTCTCTGAAGCCTTGATATTATGTGTATACTGTGTGATGAACAGGGGGAGACACAATTTATTAATAAGTGACTTGGAAGGACCCAGTGGACACGTAAATAACAGTTGCATTATGGGCATTGTGGTCCTGGAATTTGCACACGTGAGAAATCCACGGGGAGTCCTTCCTCACTGTCAATGAATTGTGATTGATAAATTAAACGGACCATTTCTAATTTACATATGATTAAGACCCGGATTGTTGTCGAAACGCGTCATGTTTTAATGGAGGCCTTGCCAAATAAAACCTAGAAACTTACAACCGGATGGTGGGCTTGTGTGCACACTGGACGTAGGAGTGTGTTGTTCGTATGGATATATAAGTGGTGACGCCCGCTAAACAAGCCCCGACTCGCAAGGCTGGGTGTTCTAACAGCATCAAATCTTCCGGAATATATATATAATTACATATATATCCCCTTTCAGGCTCAGAGTGCCACATAAAATATACAAAAAGGAAGTATCAATCAATCAATCAATCAGGGGTTTGTTAAAGCGCGACTACTCACCCGTAAGGGTCTCAAGGCGCTAGGGGTGGGGGGGGGTGCAGGTTCCATCCATCAAGGAGGGGGTCTGTCGAAGAGCCAGGTTTTGAGGTTTCTTGCGAAGATGGGGAGCGATGTTGTCTGTCTGAGGTGGAGCGGAAGGGCGTTCCATGCTTTGGCCGCGAGGAAGGAGAAGGAGCGGCCTCCCGATCTGGTCTTTCTGGTGCGGGGGACCACGGCGTAGGAGAGCTGGGCTGATCGTAGGGTCCTTTGGGGTGCGTGGAATTTGAGTCGGCTGTTCAGGTATGCTGGTCCGGTGCCGTGGAGGGCCTTGTGTGCGTGGGTAAGCATCTTGAAGGTGATTCTCGCCTCGACAGGGAGCCAGTGGAGTGTGCGCAGGTGCTGGGAGATGTGGCAGTATTTTGGCAGGTTGAGGACCAGTCTTGCGGCGGCGTTCTGGATGTTCTGTAGCTTGCGGGTGAGGTTTTTGTTTATTCCGGCGTAGAGTGCGTTGCCGTAGTCGAGTCTGCTGGTGACCAGGGCGTGAGTGACGGTCTTTCGGTGTTCGAGGGGATCCATTTGAAGGTCTTACAAAGGAGGCAGAGGGTGTGGAAGCAGGAAGATGAGACAGAGTTGATCTGGCGGTCCATTTTGAGCTCGGAGTCCAGGATGATTCCCAGGTTGCGTGCGTGGTCCGTGGGGGTTGGCGGGTTTCCGAGGGCGGGGGGCCACTAGGTGTCGCTCCAGGCATCGGGGTTTGGGCCCATGATGAGTACTTCTGTTTTGTTGGTGTTTCGTTGTAGGCAGCTGTTTTTCATCCATTTGGCGACGGCTTCCATGCCTTCTCGAAAGTTGCGTCTGGCGGTGTTGGGCTCGTTGGATAGGGAGAGGATGAGCTGGGTGTCGTCTGCGTATGACACGATGTTGAGTCCGTAGGTTCTGACGATGGGGGCGAGTGGAGCCATGTAGACGTTGAAGAGCGTCGGGCTGAGGGAGGAGCCGGGAGAAGTAGGAAACATTGGGTAGTTCCCAAGTTTTATGTTTTAGGTAGAGAGCAGGAATACTTTGCAACCCCACCGACACTCCAGAACTGCTCCCCTCAAATGTCTGTTTTTCTAGCAATGTTTAAGGAAAGGATTAGCAATGTGCCCTCCATGCTGAGCTAGAAAAGTGACGTACTTGCCATCTTTTCAGCAAAGCATTTAGCATAAAATTAGTTAGTGCAATCCACGTAGAGTTGAAAAATGTCTACTTACCTCTATACGGCCGTATTCTGTACTTTACTACCCCCCACCCTGCCCCTCCCCGGCCCCACGTCACCGCCCGGCAGCACTCCCACCACGGGCCGCTACTGTGCAGACATGAATCCTTTCTTTCTGCCATAACTAGTTGATTAGGGAGGGCACACACTATGATATGATACCTATGTACTCTTGGGATAGGAAACTACAGTCCCCCCTATATTTAGAATTCAGTATACCAGGTCTTTTATAATGTATTCTTAAATCGTCCCATTTGTACTATGCACTGCATTTTATGATACTGATCATTTGAGAACCATTCCAATTATGTAATGTTTTAACAATTGTTGTGCAGTTCATTTTATCATCTCTTTTTAAGCTTGAAGTTTACTACTATGTTATCATCACAGGTGGTGCTACTGTGTTGTATTCTTTTACGATTCTTTTTTACCAAAAGCTTGTTTATATCATGCACTTTGTGGCTTTTGCACTCCCGAAAGTTAGATCATTGCATTATATAAATGCATGCATTCCGTTTTAATGGATCATGATACTAGCAATCTTGAATAGAACTGTTTTTCGTTTTGAGTATTTTTGCTTCCGAATGTATCTTATTGTATGCTTTGATAGTTCTTTAAACCGAATAAAGTCTCTTTGCATGAGTCAGTCAGTCAATTTACTTTATCTCGATCAAAGGCCATAAAAGTACACATAAAAAGAGACACATTTATAAAATACATTCCATTATCATCAGCTCAGACACAGCATTTGTGACTCTTCAATGAATCCTTATACAATAAATTAAGCTTATGCTGATTTTCAAAAGTCAAAAAGAAACAAGTACTAAGGGCAAAACACAAAGTGCAATCTGGGGCATGGATCAACTGGACACCACCATAGAGCTAATCCCTTGATGGTTCTTGGTTAACTAAATCAACAGTTCAAAAAATACTTCTTTTTAGCTTCTCAGCTAGTATATTGTGAGGAAATACATAATCTCTAGTCAATCTCTCTGTAAAAAGGAACTTTCTCGCATGAAAAGGAACTTTTGGGCATGAATAAAAGCAGTCATTGACACGTCTTTCTCTCATCAGAGAGACATAGCTTAGTCCAGACACAAAGGAGCACGCAGTATACAAAAAAACAATACCATTTTAGGGTTAGAGTGCTACATACATTAAGCAAACAAATTAAGTAGGGAACTTTGGGTAGGTCCCAAGTTTTAGGTGGGGAGCAGCTACTATGTATGGACCACTCTACAACACCACCAACACTTTAAAACTGTTTGCCTAAAATGTCTGTTTTTCTAGCAGAGTTTTTAAGCATAGGATTAGCATGGTGCAATCCACACTAAGCTAGAAAAGTTACAAAAGCCCTTTGCTATATTAGCAGCAAAGTATTCAAGCACAGGATTAGTTAATGCCATCCACGCCGAGCTGGAAAATGACAAAAACATTTTATCACTACATGCACAGTATTACAACTTTGGATTGGTACCAGAATGTATAATGTAAGTGTGACTAACAAATGATTCAAATTGCAGTATAATTGTAAGTGGTGTTCTAATGTTGTATACCATTCGACTAATTTCAGGAATATGTGTAAGGTATTTTCCCAAAGTAAGGAGAGTGGTTGTGAATAGGGGTGGTCGTAACTTGAGTAATTGCCTCCAGTGTAATTACATGTATATACCATAAAATTACTTGTGATTACTCAAGGAGCATAATCCAGACTACAGCACTATTTCTTTAGCACATAATGCACCCTTGTGATCCAAATTGACCAGAGGATGCATTTTTCACTGAGCAATAGGACTAAATTCAACAAGACATGAACAGCAGAGGCCAGCAGCAATTTGTGCTCTCTAAGTTTGTTGTTCCTATCCTCCTGCTGGGAGATTTTTGCTCTAGATTACTTTTCATTATGTCAGCATGCATAATTGCGTAATTTAGGTAATTTAGCATCACAAGAGTAATGCAAAATTATCAAAATGACTCCAATTGCTCTGGCAAAATTTCAATTTCTCCCAGGCCTAGTTGTGAATACGACCTGGTTGTGCATGGCTTATCAGTGACTAATGTATTGATGGAAAGCTGTTGACTTAAAATATATCAGAGGAGGTATACAACAGGTGCATCTCTTTAACCGCTTGACCGCGGTGCGGATTCCGCCGCGGTGCTGGGCGTTCCCTTGAGTGGGTGTGTCTGGGACGGCCCCCGGCCGTCCTCCGCACACGCCCACCGTGACGTCGGACGGCCAGGGGCCGTCCGACGCATGGAAAGGGTTAAGGCAAATAAAGATCAAGCACTCTTTCAAAATGTAGTCAAGGTTCAATAAATTACTGATTGCTTTAATGTCTACGGAGGCATTACGGTTCTTATGCAACAGAAAAATAATATCTCCTAAATGTGGGTGTTTTCAAAGATATGCTTTATCTCCTGCATATTGAAAAACGTTATGCCCATTAATGCTACAGGAGTGATAGAAAGTTGGGACTATGTGTAGCTCATTGAATAACTTTCAATAGGAAAATTGTACAGCAAACTGTCACATTCATTACATGATGTCATCAGTGATATCATCAGTGATGTCATCAGTGATGCCATCAGGAATGTTTTCAATTATCTCATTTACCATACCATTAGGGATGTAACATGTATGTAAGCAGTGCTTGGCGAGCATGCAAGTTATGGTTAGTTTACTGAACTCTAACTGGAGATATTCACTGGTGTTTTGTTTTTTAAGCATTAGCTTTTAAAAGACTTCAACAGCTAACTATAACATTGCTTTAACCTTTGATTTTTAAAGTGAATTTCGAGGGTTGTTTTAATATAAGCTATGCATCTATAATATCATAAGGTAAAGGAAGATCATATTACCATGCCTAAATATAATGTCTTGTTAGTCTTTTTTGTCAGTGACCAAAAATATATATGCATTTTGCCCAGTTGTTATAGTTAGGACTGCTTTTCCTATACAAGGCAATTTTTGGTTTGTTAATAACTTTGGTGCTGTTTGAAGAATCTTCATGAAACTTTCCCTCCCAAAAAAGCAAATTCAATTCAGCTCCTTCCTGGAAAGTTTTGGGTTGATCCATCAAGAGGGATCCGAATAAAAGGGGTCACAGATGCAAATTTCTCAATACATTTTTCATAGACTTCTTTAAGCAGCAATACCGCAAAAACTGCTGAACGGAATTACACCAAATTTGGCAGGAAGAAAGATCTTGTACTACAGATAGTCTTTCTGTGATTTAGTGTTAATCCAGTCAGTAGTTTTTGAAAAATAAACGTACAACAATATTTGTATATCTGGACTGTTGGATCCAAGGGACTCTTGCAAAAGTCTTGCGGGAGCGGCAGTTAAAAAATAGAGCTTTCTGATTGGCCGAGGCAGCTTTTTTTCCCCTTGGGCCAATTTGCTCCCACGTGAGCAAGTGATCTGATTGGCTGCCAGCAACATGAGAAAAATATTGCTGGCACCCATTATAGGACTCAGGGACATAGTCCCCTCTCCTGAAGTTAAAAACAAATAATAAATAAGGGGGCAAGGTAGGGATACCCTGCCCCCCTAAGCCCTATGGGGGGGACCCAAAGAGACCCACCCTCGAGCCAAAATGTAAAAATAATCTGCGATTTTTGCAGCAATCCTGTGAGATTGCGACAAAAACTAAAATTAAAAGGCGGAGTTGGTGGTTTGTTCATTTCGACTCAGCGTCAGTGGTCTGGACGCTCTCCATGGAACACCGGTCATTTGTGGCTCTCCCTGTGACCAAAAACTTTGGAGGAGTACGTTGGTGCTAGAGAGGGAGCCCTCGTTGTGGTGTTCAGGAAAAGGATTGAGGATGGCAGCAGTGGGAGATTGCGATCACGCGGCGGGACGGCCTTTGCGGCTGCCAGCACGGGTTCAACATTTCCCGGCAAAAAATGCCTCACCCAGGAGTCTGACGTCCTTTGGTGACAGGGCATTGCTGAAGCCTATGCCGATGCGATGAGGTTTGTCCGGCATATATGTAACTTTTTCAAGCACCGGTCCCCTTCGACCCTGAGTTTTGTACCTGTTTTATTTTCATGTTGCTGCTTATTTAAAGACATTGAGACTGTTTCACCTTACAAAAGACTATTTTCAGTGACCCTCTACGTTATTGAATTCATTTTTTGGCTTGTTTTTCTGGGTCTCAGCAATTTGCTGTTAATGACGCTGACTCCTGCATTTGATCTTTGCTCTTTTTTATGTGACCGCCTGGGTGCATTATGGGAGGGGTAGTCTTGTTTCGGTCTTGTGTGCGGGTTGGGAAAATAGGCATTCACGCCTTGCAGAGCTTATGTAGGATGTACTTTGCTCTCATAACACGTTTGTCAATTTCTTGTCCGAATACTCTGTCCTTCTGTTTCCGGGGGTTGCAATTGAGTTCGTAGTAATTCTAGCAGAATTTACATGGATATTTTTAATAACAGGAGTCGGGTGTGTATCTATACATGATTGCCAACTATGACATTTTAGAGAAATAGGGTTAATGGTGTTTTGGGGTGCATCCATCTATTCTCCATGTCATCAGCAGCGTGTTTTAATTAAATGTTCAGTTATGCATTGTTAGTCAAGCAGGTGACGCATTAATGAGCGGTTGGTGTCGTATTGTCATGTGGTTTGTGGCCTCATGGTCTGCCCTGCTAAGTTGGCCTAGGCCTGGCTGCCATGCTGCCTTTTCTGCGCACGTTACTTTGTGACTTTGTTTTTCCAGCCTCTGCTTGTGCCCGGCTATATTAGGGCTGTCTGCATTTCTGCCTTTCACCTTTTCTCCTGTTCCCTGTGGGTTACATCTGCACAACATGTACAAGGTCGAAAAACAACGTCCCTTGTTCTTGTTGATCTGGCCCGTCCCTCGCACCTAGACATAACACTACTTACAGCTGCACTGGAGAAATTTGTGTGCTTTTTTATATTGTGATTTCACTGTTAGAGGCACTTGGAGAAAAACCTTTCCAGAGAGAAGAGCTGTGCTGGTCTGATGATGTAAACCTTGCATCTGGATATTGAGGTATGAGGGTCCGCCTGACAAAGCCCAGAGGTTTTCTGTTTATATAATAAACTAGGTAATAGCACGGGGAGGGTGGTATGGACATTTAGCCCTATATCCACTGCTTTATGAAATGCTTTCCCCGTTTGTATTCTATGGAATTGTAACTAAGCTGATTATTTTATCCTTATGCATTATGCTGATAGTACTGGCATGTGTACTGTATCTTAGAGCACGATAGTTGAAATAAACATTTAAACTATACTGTGTCTCTTATTACGCACGTTATGGACAGGTATGAGTGAGTTATGAAAGGGTGTTCTTGCTCCTGCGAGTCCTGAGAGAGAGATACCGTGTTCTGGGTTGTCTAATCATTGGTAGCATCGCTGCTCATGAGACGCTAAAGCTAGTCGGATTGGGATTGTGGGTGCTGAGGTGTATGGTTGGCTCACCACTATAGTCCGAGGTCCTATTATCCTGTGCATAGCTCTGTGTATGTGCAGAATCCCTACAACATGGCGCAACCAACGAGTGGGCTGCTTATCTGCGAGATGCTTGAGTAGCACTTGTGCTTGTCCACAACCCCTTCACAGACGCTTTTGGAAGCGTGTGTGAAGGTGATACCTCCTATATTGACGTTTTTATAGGTTCTTTCAAGCTTGAAGTTGTTAAAAGGTTTTTAAATATAACCCTATATTGTGCTGCCTCAAATTAGGTTGTCGAAACATTTTGGCCTTAAATGGCTGTCCAAATTGCGGCACATAGCCGCGCAGCGCTCCGGGCTCACTTGACAGTGTATGTAGTGCCTGACGCAGGTGTTGATCTGATCTTTGTGGTACACGCGGATCCTGCTTACCACTTTGAGGTGTTTTACTCTTGGATCACCTTTCCGGCGGTGGATGGGAATGATAATTTGTTCCATGAATATACAGCCACCGCTGTTCCTAATCTCTATAGACCTTATAGGAATCTTGAAGTACCACTCATGGCATGGCAACACCGTGTTTGGTTTGATGGCGCCCTCCCCCAACCGGTTACCTCAGTTCGTTTAGGCCCCTTATCGATTGAAGGGGCCACTTGGCCTGTTTTGGCCGGGTATACCGCACATCCGCGTTATATGACGCTTGCAGTCGCTGAACTGCGTAATTTGCATTCGTCTTTGATACGTGTGCATAGAGCTTTAGTACAGTTTGTTACAGGCAACATCCAGGGAACCCCGCCTGGAGTTGCAGCGCATCCAGCTGGACCGGGCGGTGTAACCATAAGTCCCGTCATGGTTAATTCGGTGATGGGCAAACGCCCACAAAATAAGGATGATTTGCCTTATTGGCTTGCAGAAAAATTTGACCAGCTGGAGGCAGTTTTTCCAAATACTTCTCCTGTGGAAAAACACAGGATTTTGACAATTAGTTTGCCAAAAGACTTGATTCCCGAGTTGACAGAATGCAACAACTGGGGTAAGGTATTCGCAGCAGTATATGCGAAGTGTTTCGGCACTCCTTCTGAAGTACTGGGTTTTATTGGACCCAGCGGTGCCAGGGAACACACCCAATGACCTTGAGTTCTTCCTGTCTCAGACTACAGAAACACAGAGTCTTCTTGGTGGCTTCAAAGATCAATTTATTGGCTGCAGCCAGCAACAGGTATCCTAGAAGTACAACAATGTGTATGTTCTCAGGAGACTGCCTTTATCATGCAAACCAGCTATCTCTTTTATACAGAATATTATGCTTTAGGCAAACATTCCTTATTTTTACAGTGAGTCATTCACATATTTCTTACAACAAAAAAAGACAGATTCATGATGACAAGGCCATTTTCAGTTTGTCCAGCCCACAACCAAATACCCAGTGAGGCCCAACACCTGCAACAGATATAATCTGGACCCCTAATAAAACCGGGCACCTCCTCCTCGTAAAGCAGGTCATAAAGAAAGAGCAGTGACAGGTGTGAATAAGATTTAGATATAGATGTGTGCAATGAAGGGTTTATGGCATGCTGCACCTGGGCCCCTAATCTCGATCGGCCACTGGGAACTAAAACTGGCCGAACAGGTTCTGGCTCTGGACAGTGGAGTCAGCTTGCCCAGGTCACTGAAAGTGTACGTGTCCCCTAAGGCGCGTTTTGGCTTTAGTCATTGCCTTATGTGAGGGCAACCACAAAATGGCTGCCGTACACAAAATGGAACCCGAGGGTTCACAAGGGAATCGTTAATATTAGAGTGATCCAGTCACTCGAATATGACGCAAATACTCAGATATAGCATACCTGTCATTACCGGTCTGCTGATACCAAAATCGTCATGTTACAATGATGTTAATGACACAGGTCCAGAATTTTCAGTACCACAGACCCTCCTTTTGCCCTTACATAGGCAATTTACTTACACTCATGCTAATCTGAGTCTAGGTCTATGTTCATGAATTCATTGAGATGTTGCTGTAGCATCATCCTATTACTTAGCTCGTCCCTTGATACAGGTTTCCTTAGACATGATGTAACACATAGGCCGCATATGGCAGGAACACACTGTATGCACAGACAAAACAGGAAAAGGATGGCTAGAAGTATCCCAATGACCATCAGAACTTTCCATCCCCAGGTGGATAACAGTTCCCAGAACCATCCCATCAACGACCAGTCTCCTTCATCTATATGGATGGATTCAGAGATCCTATGTAGTTTGGAGATGGCCTGGTACACTGTTGGAGCGTTATCTGGAATGAAAATGCAACAACTGGATTGGATCACTCTACATACCCCACCACGGTCTGCAAGTATGATGTCTAACGCGACCCTGTTCTGCAGGGTCATAAGGCGGTCCGACTGGAGCTCAGCAGTCAAATTATTAAGGGCACCGACAGTTTCGACTATGGTGGATTCAACCACTCGCGTCAATTGCCTCACATTCCTGTTGTTAGCCATAGGTCCCCAGAACGGCAGAGAACCCCTAAAGAAGTCTCCCGCTTCTTGTCCTGCAGTGTCTTCCTTGCTGAAGACACCCCTAATTCTTCTTATCTTATGGTAATCTGCTGCAGCTGTGTAGGTGGGAGGCAACAGGAATGAAACGAAGCATGTGCCCGAGAAGTCAGGGGGCAACCACGTGTAGGCCCTATCATGGCAGATAAAGTAGGTACCCCTAGCTGCTAAGAACAAAGGGGAAGTCTGAGACGCAAAAATATACGTTTCAGTGCAGATACTCTTCCCTAACTGAGCTCTTGGATTCTTGCCATTACCTTGCAGACATAGATGACCCTGATGGGGTACAATCCAAATTGGAGCGGATCTTTTTGCTTGCTGGTTCTCGCTCAGTCTCGCTCCATATCCAGTCACGTTCCATCCAATATACGCTAGTGTCTCATCTTCCGGGATAGTTTCGTAGGAACTAGTTCCCCTTATCATGTCGACTATCCCCTTAACTAGAGCACTATTCTTTGGGTTGTCTTTGACGGAACGTAGGGGGTGGATTTCGCGAGCATAGATGAACATCGTTCGGTATGCCCACACAGAACCATTGTAGCTGAATGGCAGCACTAGGTAGGGAATACCTTTCTCAGTAGTATGAGGCATAAGGCCACACACCCAACAGTTGGTTCTGTTCACTACTAGCTGGTGTTGGTGTAAGAGCTGAACAAAGGAGTTGTTCATAAACTCTAATCTTCTAACGGACTCGTGTTCAGGTAGAGGGTGAAAAGAATGTGAGGAGATAGTAGAGGAAGGCATGGGCTGTACAGTGGGTGCAGATGTCACTTGAAAAGAGAATATGATATACCCCACTAAAGACATCATTAGACTAAGTAAAATACAAAGACACATAATTAGAAAACATTTTCTGCTCATGGTTGCACATATTTTCCTCTTGAAACTTATTCTTTCAACAGGTCTCTCCATCTGAAAAGGCTCCATCCTCTAACGTGCTGTTCGCGGCGGTTGGTTTTCTTCACTTGAGAGTGTTTCTGAATGTCCCAGGGAACGCCCTAGAACAAACCAGACCCGTAGACCTTGTGTCCGCAGGCTACACACTCAAGTCTTTTCACCACGACCCTACAGCTGAACCCGGATGGTGGTTCAAAAACAGGTTTTCGGATGGGAGGACCAAAATTTCATTTTATTTGTCCATGACTCTCGGTCGCAAGTTATAACGGCTTTTTCCAGGCAATGTCTGGTCGCAAAACAAAAGTTCAGGCTCAGTAGTGTCCAATCGAAGTGGTGATGGTATTGCTCTTTGGAGAAGATCGTCACTTTCTCGCTCAGAATTTGTCCGCGTGCGTCACTAAAAGGCAGAAAACGAGGCACTGTTTCAGTTTCCGAGTCAGCAATTCCCTCCTGGACCCACCGGTCATATGGTAGAGGCAAAGGGACCCTCTTACAGTGTACGCCGTGGATCCAGTTTTTCTTCCCTTGTACTCGCACTGCAGATCTTGTGGACAAAATCACCAAATAGGGGCCAATCCAGCGGGGCTGATCGTTCTTTGTCCGCTGAAAGTTCTTGATTAACACCCACGATCCGGGATTGATTGCATGCCCTGGATCTTTAGAAGCCTGAGGCAGTGTATTATGAACCTGTTGGTGTAAAACACGCAATTTAGCCGTCAAATCATGCAAGTAATCAAGCAGTACAGGGTGTTCAATCTCGCTGAATTTCGTTGGCCTCGGCACTCCCCATATGTTAGCCGGGCGACCAAACACTATCTCATGAGGACTAAGTCCTACTCGGGAATGTACGGTCATCCTAGTTGACAACAGTGCTAATGGCAACGCATCAGGCCATTTAAGGCCAGAGCTTGCTTGTATCTTGGCCAGTTTTAGTTTAAGAGTGCCATTATAGCACTCAACTAATCCAGCTGATTGGGGATGATTTGCAGCGTGAAATTTCTGCCGGATTCCTAAACCTTCACACACTCGTTTCATCACTTGACCCACAAATTCACCCCCATTATCACTCCACACCATTCTCGGCAAACCAAACCTAGGGAAGAACTCTTTGAGAAGGGCTTTCGCTGTGGACAAGGCAGTATTATCTTTCAGAGGATATGCCTCTACCCATCTTGAAAAGGCACAAACAACAATGAGTAAGTATTTCAAATTGTTGCACCTCTCCATGTGGATGAAATCTAGCTGCAAAACCTCGAACGGATACGTTGGAGGCGCAAAATGACCAGCTGGAGTTGGGGTTCCCTTACCAGGATTGTATTTCAAACAAACCATACAATTTTTGACCACATTCTCTGCACATTTGGGAATTCCAGCATTTTGCCACACTGGAGCCAATAACTTACAGATTCCTTTCACACTGATGTGGGCCATCCCATGTGCCATTGTAACCACTGCAAGCACATATGTATCGGGTAACAACCATCGCTGATGCTCCGACAATTCAACCCAACAACCATTTGCATCCAATTTACCCGTACTCTCTCTCCACGTACTTAATTCCTTCTCCGTAGCTTCAGCTTGGATGGACTTCACACTCTCTATCGTATCTTCACACATTCCAACGTCACCAATCCATCTTGCAGGGCCCGCAACATACATTCGACTCATCACATCTCTTGCTGTTTCTTTCGCAACTTCATCAGCAAACATATTACCGCGACCAACGTCGTCAGTGATCTTCTTATGTGCACTGCATTTCACAATCGCGACTTGCAATGGCAAAGTAAGTGACTCCAGGAGCTCATTCACCAATTGACCATGCTGTATTTTCGTACCGTGAGACGTGAGGAACCCACGTTCCTTCCACAAGCGTCCAAAACTATGGGCCACACCAAACGCATACTGGCTATCGGTATATATGGTCACTTTCATTCCTTTTGATAATACACACGCTCTCATAAGTGCAGTCAACTCTGCTGCTTGAGCTGAATTATGTGGGATACGTGCAGTTTCAACAATCGTATGTAAAGTCGTGACAGCATATGCCGCAGTCGTATCACCATTCGGAAGCTTGAAGCATGACCCATCCACCCATAAGGTACCATCACACTTTACAAGAGGAGTGTCCCTAAGATCTACTCTCCCTTTCGTTTCTTCTTCTGTCCTAAGAAAGCAATCATGCTGTTCCGGAACATCTGTCTTTGTTATAATTGGCAACAATGTAGCTGGGTTCAGCGTGTTGCATTTTCTTATGTGCACATGGCTCGCTAAAAGTGTCAACTCGTAACCTGACAATCGAGCACTAGTTAAGTGCTGTGTCTTGGTCCTGTTTAACAAAATATCCACTGCATGTGGGACCATCACGACCAGCGTATTATTCATCACCAAACCAGCAGACTGTCGAATAGAAACAGCTGCTGCCACTGTGGCTCTCAAACAACTCGGCAACGCTCTAGCTACCGGGTCCAAAATCGACGAGAAATATGCACATGGACGTTGCTTGTCCCCAAAAGACTGTGTTAACACTGATAATGCACATCCTTCTCTCTCATGGACATACAGCGTAAAGGGCTTGCTGTAGTCGGGGTACCCAACACAGGAGCCGAACACAATGCATCACGCAATTCGGAAAAACTTTTCTGACAATCTTCGGACCAAGGAAGGGGATTCGGCGTGTCTTTATAGGTCAATGCTACCAAAGGTTTAGCCATCAATGAAAAATTCGGTATCCATTGTCTGCAATAGGATGTAATACCTAAGAAAGCACGCACTTCTCTCTGTGTCATTGGCACACTTAATTTTGCAATTGCCTGAATTCTTTCTGGGGTCAATCTTCTTCCCTCTTTCGATAAGAGGTGACCTAAATAGGTCACTTCTTGTCGACAATACTGTAACTTGGAAAGAGACACTTTGTGGTGTAAATCAGACAAATGACGCAACAATGACAAAGTGGCTTCTTTACAAATCTCCTTAGTATCTGCAGCAACTAACAAATCATCGACGTACTGTAGAAGGGTAGCGCCATCAGGTAACACAAGAGTGTCAAGCTGAGACTTCAGAGCCTGACTATAGATAGAAGGACTTTCACAAAAACCTTGAGGAGCTCTCTGAAATCGGAAGCTTCGGCCTCCTAAACAGAATCCAAAAATATCCCTGCTCTCTACGGCAATAGGGATGCTGAAGAAAGCATTCTTCAAGTCAATCACCGAGAACCAAGTGGCTGAGGCTGGAATCATTGTCAGTAAAGCAGTGATATCGGGAACGACTGGAAACTGTGGCACAACTATCTTGTTTACCTCTCTAAGATCAATCACAAACCTGTAAACAGGTGGCTGAGAAGAGTCAGTACGCTTCAAGACAGGTAAAACAGGACTATTGCAAACATTACCTCTTGTCTCTTCAATTACATTTTTCTCAATCAAATCATAAATGATCGCTAGCAACGCTTTTTCACCTTCATTAGAGATCTTGTATTGGGGAATGCGCGGCATTTTAACATTGGCTTTCAACGTTACAACATATGGCGGTATTTCCAAAAGACCTACATCATTGGGACCAGTAGCCCAAAGAATATCAGGGAGAAACGACAATTCTGTTGGAAGTTTGTCCTTTGACAAATATATTGGTGAAACCACTGTCTTACCTAATGTGAGTTGTACTCCCGAAGGAGAACAATACAATGTCGCATACAATCTTTTCAGCAGATCCAATCCTAACAAGTTCTCACCACAACCTGTCGTTAGAATAAGTGGTGCTTCGATTTCACAAGGTCCAACAGAAAGAGACATAGGGCTAGAAATCGGGTTCCTAACCGGGCGCCAGAAAAACCTACTGAAACATTAGTTTCGCCAGACAAAGGTGCGCCAGGGAATTTAGAGTGCATAATAGAACTCTTTGTAGCACCAGTATCCAACAGAAAAGGCTCTGACACACCTGATGTAATCACCTCAATATAAGGTCCACTCTGATCTACTGGAACTGAAACAACTCCCTCTCTTTGTCTATGGCTGTCCTAGCAATCATCACCTTCCATACTCTCACCTTCTGCATAGTAGTCATCAGCATAGTACTGAGTCGTCCTACCAGACGCGTTATTCTGCTGATCAAAACTATTCATTGAATTTTGAGGAGGAAATGGGCGCGCGTTCTGGGTGAAATTTCCGCGTCCTCTAGCTCTAGGTGCTTGTGGAACACCTCGACCTCTTGCGCCAGAAATACCATTCATACGCTGCAACAAAATAGGGCAATTATATTTAAAATGACCTTCTTCCTTACAATATGAACATTGGTTAGGGCCTATCAGAGCACGTTGTTGAGGATACTCAAACCTTTGCGAATTCCTCTGATACTGTTGAGGTTGCTGATAGTCACGCTGATTACTACGAGGCGGATACGCTTGTTGTAAAAGAACCTTTGTTTTGAACTCTTTAGTTTTCTTGTCTGCTCTATCTTTCTCATCTTTATCTCTATTTTCGTAGTATTGTGCAGTAGCCAATATCTGTGCTGAAGAGGAAACGGCCCAAGAACTCTCTGAATCTTTCAATTTTTTACACAATTCGGGAAGCAAATTATGCACAAACTTGTCAACAAACAACCTTTGACCACCTTCTGTACTCATATCCTGACCACTGTGGTCGATAAATGTCTCTTCAAACCTAGTGAAGAAGTCAGATACACTTTCCTCCTTCTTCTGCTTGCATGCAGACAATTTATCCCAATTTACACGCATTGCAGGCATCAAAGTCTTCATGTAAGTAACAATCCTACCAGGAGGTCTGCTACTAAAGGCTCTGGTTTAGCACCGCCTACTTGTCTGTCATTTGCCGCATTGATATTAATCCATGTGTCCCCTAACTCCGGCGCATGATCCGTGTGACGGATCACTCTCCATAAAGGCTGTGGGACCACATTTCCAAACAACATGTCTATATCAGCTAAATTCATAACACAGGAGTCTGCAGTCTGTGATAATTCCTTATAATAACCTGCAGGGTTTTTACGGGAGTCGGGTAGAGTCTGCTTAAGAGCCAGGACTTCAGTTCGCTTCCATGGAACATGTACCCACACACGTTGAAAATGAGGCTGAATAGGTGGAACAGCATTTAGGTCTCCTTCTTTCCAAACTGGGGGAACTTCTCTCATGGGATACTGTCTGACCTTCCTTTTAACAGAGGGTTCTGGCTCAAACAACAGTCGAGAAATACCCTCACTCCTAAATGATAATAATGTCGCAACTGCTTTCTCAATATCGGAACCCACAATCGTGCCTTTGGAAAACTCAAACCGTACACGACACAACTCAGGCGGATTGGCCTCCATATCACAATCTTTTAATCTTTCAAGAAGAACTTCGCACATTTTGTCAAAAACATATCTCTGTTTCGGTGCTTGCCATTGGTGGAAGACATCCATAACAGACTCTAACTCATATCTTGTAGGGTCAGTGACCCATTTATGCGCCAAATGATCCAATACTCCTTCTCTCTAGAATCGGGCAATTGGCTACGCAATTGTTTACGCTCTAAAACGGGTGTCGTAGTCGGTGACCCAAAGAAAGGAGAAAAAATACTAGTAACAGTGTTTGTCATTCTCTGTCGGACAGAAGGAGAAGTTGACAAATGAACAGGAGGAAAAACAGGAGGAGACAAAGCAAATGCAGAGGCAGTGTCAGAAGGGATAGTGTGGAGGGAAATAGATGCAGGGGGCAAAGTCATAGGAAGTAAAGATGGAACAGGTAGTAAAGGTGGCAGCCCTTGAGGGGGCTGCGCCATAGTAGTAGGAGCCAACTGAAAAACAGCTGGTGGTTGTGGAAGAACCGGAGGTACAACAACTGGGGGTTGTACAACTAAAGGTTGCGGAGGTGCTGTAGCACTCTGCGCATAAGGAGGTGGTGAATTCAACAAATGAGACATTAAAGGATCCTTCTCAAGTTCCTTCACTGTATCTTGCTGAAGAGGTGGCAAAACTGGATAACATTTATCAATTGCCAATTTACGTTGCCTGTGCAGCTGTTCACTCGCTTGTTCCTCTTCATCATCCTTATACTGCATAGCAGCTTGCATTATTGAAATACCCTTTTCTCTTTTATTCTTCTTTACTAATTTAATTTCTTTCTGTTTGGCTTCTTTTCGCCATAGGCGGAAAGAGTCAAACATCGCCAGCCGGGCTTTCTTCTTAAAAAGTCTAACCTCTAAATTATCCAGAATTTCGGTGTCAAAACTACCATATTGGGGCCACTTTAGGACACCATCTTTCCTTGTGTACCTAACCCATACGTTATTATACGTGATAGGGCCCACTCCATGCTTCACGTAGAGCTCATAGGTTGGAGTTCCAATTGGAGGAACCGGACACGAGTCCTCCAATCGGGAATCCCTATTACAACCAAGACAAAACAAATTTCCAAGTCTGCTAAGACCAGGCATCTTCGCTCACTAGTCTAGCTTCAAACTTCAAAGGATTATCGAATACGACAGTCTCGTGAATACACGAGTCCTTCGGCTTTGGTACTTGCAAGTTCCAAATCAAAAGATCCTAACAAATCAAAGATCCCATGGGATACCCAAAACTAAGAACCAAGACTAAGGACTGGGAGACGCTCCACTTATACTTAACTGAGGTATCGATGACGTCACCAGAAGACTCGTCTATTGTCTCGCTCTACAAATCATAAAAGGGTCCAAGACAGGGCGATAGTCAGGGCAGCAGTCCTTCGTAGCCGTCGGGACGCGGGGAACCTCGCAGCAAAGACTTTCGGACCACGAACGACATACAGGGGTCGATGAAGTGGTTGGCCTTCCTCCAGAATTTTACACGAAGCTCCTCACGACCTCTGGCTTGGACCGGTACCGCTGAAATCGCCCCACGTTGGGCGCCAATTGAAGTACTGGGTTTTATTGGACCCAGCGGTGCCAGGGAACACACCCAATGTCCTCGAGTTCTTCCTGTCTCAGACTACAGAAACACAGAGTCTTCTTGGTGGCTTCAAAGATCAATTTATTGGCTGCAGCCAGCAACAGGTATCCTAGAAGTACAACAATGTGTATGTTCTCAGGAGACTGCCTTTATCATGCAAACCAGCTATCTCTTTTATACAGAATATTATGCTTTAGGCAAACATTCCTTATTTTTACAGTGAGTCATTCACATATTTCTTACAACAAAAAAAAGACAGATTCATGATGACAAGCCCATTTTCAGTTTGTCCAGCCCACAACCAAATACCCAGTGAGGCCCAACACCTGCAACAGATATAATCTGGACCCCTAATAAAACCGGGCACCTCCTCCTCGTAAAGCAGGTCATAAAGAAAGAGCAGTGACAGGTGTGAATAAGATTTAGATATAGATGTGTGCAATGAAGGGTTTATGGCATGCTGCATCTGGGCCCCTAATCTCGATCGGCCACTGGGAACTAAAACTGGCTGAACAGGTTCTGGCTCTGGACAGTGGAGTCAGCTTGCCCAGGTCACTGAAAGTGTACGTGTCTCCTAAGGCGCGTTTTGGCTTTAGTCATTGCCTTATGTGAGGGCAACCACAAAATGGCTGCCGTACACAAAATGGAACCCGAGGGTTCACAAGGGAATCGTTAATATTAGAGTGATCCCGTCACTCGAATATGACGCAAATACTCAGATATAGCATACCTGTCATTACCGGTCTGCTGATACCAAAATCGTCATGTTACAATGATGTTAATGACACAGGTCCAGAATTTTCAGTACCACACTTCTATGACGGTTCTCCCCTCTGTAATTAAACGAGTGCAGGATGAGCATGGCCCTGAAGCGGCTGTGGAATTAGGGATGAGACTGGTGGGAGTGTTCGATGTAGTAGCTGATTTGATCCTTGCGAAAGTCAAGGGCGATGCAGTTAACTTTCAAGTAGCTAATGCTTTGGCTTTGATCCCAGAACCGGACAGGCCGCGCGAATTACCGAAAATTATTGCCCAGGCTTACAAAACAATTGGCCGCAATAGCCTGGGAGTCAAGCCTTTTGCTAAAACGCAAACACAATCACAACCTCAACCGAAATCTCAATCTGAGAAGGATGAGAAGCCGTTCTTTACTAAAAAGAGCTGGAGACAGAAAAAGCTGGGTAAGCAACAGAAGAAGCCAGGGTCGCGAGGCGCATCCCCGGTTTCCGTCTCTTCTGAACGCACTTATGATTTGCGCGATAGGGTGAGAATTAAATCTCCAGAGAGATTTCAAGTCCCTGATTCGCGTTCTCCTCGTTCTTCACATGCACCAACAACCTCCCAGGCTGGTGGAGGAGATCGCCAGGATAGAGGCAGGGGTCGTGAGGCTCCTCAGGGACGAGACCAACCTCGACAACAAGTCTGAGGGAAACCAGACGAATTTCCACGTTCTCGCCCACAGTTTCAGAAGAAGAAAGTTGCATCTGTAACAGCGAGAAATGCCACAGACGGTGAGAACGAGACTCCTGAATTGGACGTGGGCAGTGACACTCCTAGACAGCGCCGCAGAAGTTACCATAGTGCGGGAGGCGCTACGTCCTCATGTGGAGGCGACAGCAACTGATACATTCATTACTGTTGAGACAGCAGACACCAGAGTGGCACCCCCTGACAGACTATATAATATTGTCATTCAAATTGAAGGTGACATACAGCGTGTTATTAAAGGGATTTTTTGGGAAAATCTGACCTCTTCGTATGACATTCTGTTGGCAGAGGCGGATTGGCCGCCCCCATTCGTACTTGCTGCGTGTAGAGGGGAGAAGGTAATCCTTCCGAGCTTTTCTCGTCATGTCCCCAAGGACAAAGTGGAGGCTCTCGCAGCCGAGTGGGCTGCGTCCCTGGCTCCGGCGTTATACCGTAATCACGTGGGCTGGGATGACGACTCTCCCCCCCATGATATTCCTTTGCGGTCACTGCCACAACCCCAATATCCCATCAAGCGGGAAGCTAAAGGTCCCATTTCCGAAATTCTGACACAGTTAGAATATCAAGGAGTAATTGAAACATGCGTATCACCAATGAATAATCCCCTTTTCGCGGTTTCTAAACCCGACGGATCGTACCGCCTAGTTTTGGATTACAGACATATGAACTCTCATTGTCGGACCTTTGCGGTACAAAATACACATAGTTCTGTGCTTGTAGACAGTCTTGTCCGTAAAAAATATAAAACGACACTGGACTTATCAAATGGATTTTACACGCACAACTTGTCCCCAGAGTGCAGCCAATGGAGCGCTTTCACTTCCAGTGGTAAACATTCAAATTCCGGCGTTTACCTATGGGCTACAAGAACAGTCCAGGTGTGTTCGCCGCCCGTGTTGTCTCCTTGTTAGACAACATAGATCCAGATGCGTGTTCGTACGTCGATGATATCTATCTGACAGACGACGAACTGTGGCAGCATCTTTCCCGAGTGGACCGCATTATTCTTGAATTTGCGGTCTTGGGTTACAAATTCAACTTTGCCAAATCACACATTGCTGAATTTACCGTTTTGTTTTTGGGCTATGAGCTCAACAATGAAGGTAAGGGCTTAGCCCCCCATTTCTTGGAGAAGTGCGCACTCTTGTGCCCTCCAACTACTCTGAAGAAGCTTCAGTCCTTACTGGGTTTTCTAAACTTCGGGCGTACTTACATTCCCGAATATGCCCAGCGTATCAAGCCTCTTTATGCCTTGATACAACTGAACTTTTCGAAGTCATGCTGGCTTCTCGAGCATTCCTCCATACTGCAGTCTTTGCAGTCAGATCTACTTGAATCTAAATTCTTGTTGACTTGTGACAACCACACAAACCTGGTGATTAGAATCGTTCCAGGGGCAGTGGGTTTCACGTACTTAACCTTTAACGAAGGTGACACAGTACCAATTGCATACAAGTCACATCTTTACACTTCAGCAGAAATGCGCTTTTCCTCTGTGGAGAAAGTTTTGACTGCAGTGCAGATGGCTATTCTAAAGGAACGCTCACTGGCACAGGGAAAACGCATTTTGGTGGTAACACCATATCCTGCCCTAGAGGCAGTGACAAAAGCAAGTGTACCGAACTATAAAGCTTTGCACCCCCGTTGGATACAATGGGCAACATCTTTGACGTCCCCGGATGTCACTTTCATTTTTGATTCTTCTCTTCAGACACAGGAGTTTTTACAGTATGAATTCGTTCATCCTCCTCCTCTGTCTTTGCTACCGCTTGAGGAGTACGAATGTATTATCTATACCGATGGTTAGGCACAACCGGCCACGGGTTCCAAGCATGCTTATTCTGCGGCATGTGCTATTGTAGCAGGTACCATGGTGAACGGCAAGTTCAAATCAACTGTAGTGCACACACAGGCACTAGGAGACAGTACCACACAATTGGCCGAGCTGCGTGCTTTGGTGCTCGCACTTGAGTTCGCTAATCCAGATGTGACGACTCTTATTGTATGCGATTCTTACTACTGTGTTCAATATTTCAATGACAATCTCTTCTTTTGGTCACAAAATGACTATAGAGATGCAAAAGGCAGCACAATTAAGCATAAAATGCTTTGGGTTCGAGTGGCAGATTTGAAACCACGTCTGCCTCTCACACAGGTGATTCACACTCTTGGCCACCAGCGTGTGGGCGCACACGCTGTCGGTAACGGTTTGGCAGATGAAGCTGCCAAATCGGCAGTAGCCACGTGCTCAGTCGCAGCAGTTACAAGATCCATGATTAAGATAGATACTGATATTCTGGCAGCTATTGCTGCAACAAAGGAGGGTGCTAATTACCCACGGGGTTTCCCTTCCAAATACTCTTATCAATTAGGTCCCGAACAGGCTCCTTTCGTAAGAATTCCTGACGTTGGTGATCAGCTGATTCCCAACGCGGACCACAGACTTTCCTTAATAACGGCCGCACACGAAGGCATGGCTTCGGCACATGCTGGCGTGTCTGCGACGGTTTCCATCTTGCAGCAGCATTACTGGTGGCGTGGTTTATACAAACAAACCCGTACATATGTGCTTTCTTGTGACGTTTGTCAGCAGCTTAAGCCTTCCACGGTTACACGACCACCACAAACCCTGCTCTGCATATCTAACAGACCTTTTGGGTGTGTTTACCTGGATCACTGTGGTCCATTCTCTTCAGACACTGCATATTGTATTGTATTGTAATTGCATTTGTATAGCGCTTACTACCCCTGAGAAGGCGTCGAAGCGCTTTTCGGCGAGTAGCACGCTACTCCGGGACCCATAGAGGATTAGTGTTGAATTAGTATAGTGAAACATGCAAGTAAATTTTAAGTGGTGGATATGTTAGTCAGTTATTTGGATTCGGAAGGATAGAAGAGGAAAAAAGGTTTGTATTTTTATAGCGCTTCTTACCCTTGATGGGGTTTGAAGCGCTTTTTTTTTGTTTTTGTTGAGTAGCACGCTACTCCGGAAACCCATAAAGGATTAGTGGTGAATTAGTATGGTGAAATATGAAAGTAATTTGAGTGGTGGATATTAGTCAGTTATTTGGAGTGAGAAGGATAGCGGAGGGATAGAAGGGAAAGAAAGGTTTGCATTCATATAGCGCCTGTTACCCCTGATGGGGTGTTGAAGCGCTTTTCTGGTGAGTAGCAGGCTACTCCGGAACCCATAAAAGATTAGTGTTGAAAATTAGTATAGTGAAAGATGAAGATGGTGGGCTCTTGAAACCCTCACTATGCACCAATATCTGTGTATCAGGTAGAGGGTCCCTCTGACTCCAGGCTTTATTAGAATTGCTGTGCATGAGTGGGCACTTACTGTTAGTTCTCACTATTATCTGCCAATGTCTGCGTGCAAGCGCTTGTAGTTCCCTAACCACAGATTGCGTGCCAGAGCCGTCTATGAGGAGGGAATCCCCAACTATGGATTATAAGCCAGAAATTGGAGCAGCATGGAGTCAGAAGGGCCCTCCCCTCTTCACAGAAGTTGACAAAAATCCTGAAGTTATAGGACCCTCTGACACCATAAACATACACTGATGTATAGTCTGGAATGAGCGGTACCCTTCACGCACAATGTGTGGTTTTGGTCTACGGGGTCTTTAACCTACAGCTCTTTGCAAACGTCTACGCATGAGAAAAAGAGTCTTCGGTGACTCCCGGGGACATACCATATATGTGCACACGTCCTCCAATCAACTCAAGATTTTGAGCCAATATATGGCTATAGGTTCTCAGCACAGCGCATCAATCCTCACATGTTTTCCTTTCCTCGTTTCCATTGAGCCTTGAAATGGTGTCGGAGATGGTGAACAGAGGAGATATTGCACTTCCTGGTGTGAGAAATTAATAAATGACCATATCTTGGGTGGTAGCTGAGGGTTGTTCAAGATGTCCTAAAACCACAAGTTTAGACATCAAAGAAAGCGGCTCCGAGACGTGGCCATGTATCAGTTTAGTTTAGGGGAGGCTTTCAGGGTGAGCTCTTGGCTTTAAATGTCCAGGACTCTCCGCTTTGTAAGCAGTATTTGCAGAAGTCTAAGAAAGACAGATTAATTGTTGACAAGAGCAGCCATTTGACAGCTACTCATTGAAAGTGTTAGATGCGGCCAAACCTTTAAAGCTTGGCAGACTGTTCTATCTCTTCGAGTAAGTGAGGGGTGCCTGGAGCTTCCTAGAGTAACTATCTTCATGGTATGTAAGTGCACCCACTTTCTCCACTGGGATACCTTAACCTGGATCCATATAGGACTAGTTCTAGCCCTCTGGGTGAAGCCGAGAAACAGTTATTTTCCATTAAAGACGGCCGACATGAAAGTTCTCACTTAGCGAAGCTTCTGTAATGGAAATCACTACAAACTTTTTTTGCTAACTTTTTACTCCAGATATTTTATTTGTAGGAGCTTTCTTCTCCTAAAAGCGAGTTTTTGCTAAGTTTTTTTTAAACCAAGACGATGTTTGCGATTTTGTCTCACAATTTACCATTTTGTAGGTTACAAAGTTTGAGTATTTGAAAAAAAAGCATGACTAATTTTGCACATCTATACTCCCACATAATCCTGCTCCCGGGAGTAAAAGCAGAGACTGGGTTGCATGGACACAGTTTTTCTAGTCGCGGGCTCTTGATTTATTAATCATTTTCAAGGGTTCTAATTGGTTTTGTTTGAATTGCATCTAGACTGCTACTTTCCGGACAAGCTGATTTGGTAAATGAAAGACCAGAGCCTGGTGTCTGAATGACACAGAAGATTCTGTGAACCCCGGGCAGCCACAGGCCTTTAGAAAGGTTCTACGAACTTCCGCTCTCTGTGAGTCTTTGCTTCTCCTCCTCCTAAGGCACTGAAGGTCAATGTGACGAGTCTTACTGCCCACAGTATTCCGGCATGTGTTGAAATATTGTTCTAGGACCATTCCCACAGCCTCTGGTTAAAGAGTTTGCCAGTATGCTTGGGTGTTACGTCTCCGCCGAAAGCGTACCCAAGATTGCTAGCGTTCAGAACACTGTGACACGCTCCTCATGTAGTCAGCAGCACGTTGCTGGACGCCTGCTCAGTGCACGCTTACACTGGCATTTCCATGCTAGCAGTCAACCAGAGGGGCACTCTGCGAGTCATGTGGAACTTCAGGCCGAGCAGGGAGGCAGTGGGACTTTGGAACTCAGTGCTGGGCAAGGGATGTCAAACTTGGACTTCTTCTTTGTGCACAACCAACGCCTTGAGCTTCAGGAACGGGGCAGGGAAACGCCTCACAAACTGTCCATTCCAACATGGCGGCCTGTCTAGTCAATTCTATCAGAGGTTCCCAAGCCAAGATAGAGTGGAGCCTTTTCCTGTAATGTCAGTTCTCACTTGAATCATATCTAAGGACACATTTACTAAAGATGATTGCATTGCAACACATTTGTTCCCTTACCTTATGTCATGTTTTTTCTACTATTTTTGTCTCAGATTTTTGTTTTTTGCAATTTTAACTTCTACTGGACCTACTTTTGGATATTCTTACTAGGCTGCCTTCTCATCTCGGATGTCAGGGGAACCTTGGAGCTGTTCGATTAATATCTGCGAGAATCTATATCTTCAATCAAGAGCAACAAGGTTGCCAAGGAGGTTTTTTTATTACCATTCGTTGGTGTTTCTTGGGACCCTCTTAAGGAGGCATTTAACCCCTATTAAAATCAGGATGGCACCGCGGCTAGTGGGAGGAGTCACCCTTCCCTGGGGCATCAAGAAGGGATCTCAACAGACCATCTCGAGGGACAGTCCTTGATACGGGGAGAGATTGCATCAATCACCAAAGGATGCGATTAAACAGCCACAAGACCTCAATAATGACTACCAGATCAGTAGGAAAGAAGAAAGATCAAACAGAGTAAAACTGCTTCTACCTTCAGGACAGGCTTTGGCTATGAAGTTTGGTAAATGTGGTAACTTTGATTTGGTGAAGTGTCCCGATTGCACTGGTGCCAACTTTCCCAAGCTGCTGATTGCGAGCTGATTTCAAGCATGGGAGTAGGAATGTTTTTATACCATGGCAAATACCACTGAAGATTTAACTTTTTAAAACTTTGCAGAGCTTGCAAAGTCTAAAACAAGAGTTGACTTTGCAACTTCTCACAGCTCACTTCCACTGTCCCTGCAAAAAGAAGCACTGTAGAATAAACAGGACAATGTCGCAAACACCTCTTAACTACAGAAGGGGCAAAACTGCACCTGGATGCGAGACGTATGTTGAAAGAACATTTTATTTGTTATTACTCAGGACTTCTGAAATCCTCGGAATGAGGTCACTGAAGGTGAGGCAGATGAGACTTGCGAGACACTTCCGCAAGGGAGCTCCCTCTCGTGATATCACTACAGTGGGGTACCTAACATATAAGTACATCTTGGTTGCAGTGGACTCGTGCACACGTTTCATCTGGGTTTGGCCACAACGGAGTGCTGACGCTCGAAATGTCATAAGGGATTTGCGTGTCTTTGTGGGAATTTTCGCCTGTGGTACCTTCCATTCGGACCAAGGTCCAGCGTTCGCCTCTAAGGCTTACAAGGACGCAATGGGTTCACTGGGGGTGCGGGTGAAATTTTCGTCTCCATATCGGCCTGAGGGCAATTCGATTGTTGAACGAATGAACTGTGACTTAAAGCAATCCTTGACAGCTAGAGTCTTAGGTACTGGAAGGAACTGGCTGGCCCACTTGTATACCGTTCAACGTTCACTTAATAATCTCCCTAGAAGACCTCTGGGTGGGCGGACCCCATACGAGATGCTCTTTGGCATACGAATGTTTGTGCCCGACCTTGATGGTCTAGACATGGCGGCGCAATCCGCAATCTTTGATGTCGATAACCATTCTACTATGTTACAGGACTTACAAGAAGACCGAGACAAACTAGCAAACGAACATTTACCTTCAGCCACTGACACTGCGTTGCAGATTCCGGGTTGCCGGCTGGCTTCCGAAGATTGGAGATCTGGTTCGAGAGAAGGTGGAGAACAAAAAAGAATTTGGCCCCTCTTATCGTGCACCGTTTCCAGTCCTTGGCTTGAAGGGTACTCGGACAGTCATCTTACCACCGCTTCCTGGTCGCAAAGATAACAGATTCATCTCAGTGGACAATGTCAAGCTACAACATCTGGCCGATCCTGAATAGTGTAACACCAGCGGTCTCTTGTCCAGTCATTTCCCGGACAAAGGTTTGTGGCCCTCCGGCCCGAACGGTCACAGATGTTGCTATCGAGATGGTAGATTTGCCTGATCGCTTACTCGACTACCCGGCCTCCCCCTGCAACGAGGAGACTGAGTATACCTACCCCGCTAACGAGTCGGTGGCTCACCTACCAACAACGCCACTGAGCCCTACACGTTATTCCTTTGACTCGGATTCCACCTCATCGCTTATACCGTCCAGATTCAGTATTTTTGTATCCTGGTTCAGAGACAATTTTTTGATTCCTCCATGGACATACATCTGGTTGGTACTGTTCCTGATTTTTCTGTTCATGTCTATTGGCTTTATCACAGTTTGACAATAGTATTAATACCGTGTCTTCCCGCATTTACACATTAGAGAATATTGTTTCCTCTGTTGTTGATATTGTACAAGATGATGTTTCTGTGTTATATCATGGTCAAAATCAATTGCGTTCTGTGATGCAGTTTGCATGGACTTTGCAAACACTTAAAATGGGTAAAGTTCCTTGGCATTTTTTAAACACCTCTGCCTTGTTTTTGCCGTTTAATTTGACTGAAAAACAGCAGTTCATGTCCATGAAAGATGCAACATACACTTTGTTACATATCGAGAAAATAGAGCCATTACCATTCTCTGTAGCGGAATTGGATTCTGCAGTGTGGCTAGTACACGGGGTTATCGCTTTACCTTTTTCTTTCTTTGAATTCAGTTCCTGCATTTCTTTGAATTCAGTTCCTCTATTAACTGATGTATTTTTTTGTAACACGGTTTTCTTTCTCTATGCTATGTTATGCTCCAGTAATCAAATGTAGCTATGTATCACTGTTCGTTTGTAACGATATCCTCATGTAAAGCGCTCTGATGCCTCCGGGTCTAGCCAGCGCTATATAAAACTTTTCAAATAAATAAAAATAAATAAACATTATCCTGTTGGCCGTTTTCAGCCTTTAGGCAGTGCCTTCTTGCATGAACTTTGGTCCCTGCCTTTCCTTTATAGATGCCTTAGGGACGGCAAGGAAGTTTTTCTCACAGGAGAGTCATGCGATTCTACTGTGGGTCATTCCCTTATTTGCAAAAACATTAAATTGCACGGAGCTTGTAACGTTTCGGCTCCGAATCTTGCTTGTGTTTTAAAGGGAATCCCTGCTCCTGCTATATCTCCTACTTTCACTGTGCTTGCAAATGTTAGCTATCTGCTTCTGAATAATCAGGACTGCTGTGGCATGCTGGCCGGCATACCCTATATTGTAACAGTTTCCCACAGAGTTGTCTGCTGCAAAAATGTGCTTTTTCCTCCCCCGCACGACATCATAGATAGTTCCATTTGGCCTTCCATTCCTACTTTGAAGGCGGATTTCAATAAATTGAGCAGAATAAAGGCGCTATTATTGAACCAGGAGGTTATGCTCACATCCGCCCGGGAGACATTCATCCTCCAGGTGGCTGGTACCCACAGTGAAATACAGGCCCTTTTGAACACTAACCTCCCACTACATTTCGGTGAATTGATTCACCGTGTTTTTAATGCATCACGCACCGAAGGTCTGGTGCACTTTTTTAAAGTTGTGGGCTCTGGCCTTGTTACCTCTTTTCAAACTATCTTTGGTGTATCCTTCAGATGATACAGAATGCGGCTGCGAGACTGGTTTGTCGCATACCTTTTCGACACCATGTCTCTCCGCACCTACAGAAGCTTCACTGGCTTCCAGTGGAGAGGAGAATAAAGTTTAAGGCCTTGACACTGGCCTACCGGGCCCTCTACGGAAAATGCCCTGGTTATCTGAAAGACAGACTGTGCCTTTATAAGCAAAATCGTACGTTGCGATCCAACTCCCACAATCTGATATGCATTCCACGCTTTACGAAATCACGCTTGGGCAGCAGAGCATTCACGGTTAGAACGGCTTCTCTGTGGAATGCTCTACCAGGGTTCCTGCGACAGGCCAAGTCAGAAGCCTGTTTCAGAAAGGCCCTGAAAACATGGCTCTTTATGGCAGACTAATATGGTCTGTTGGTCCCCGGTGCTCACTCCGGTTGCAATTACCTGCTGCTTCAGCGCCGGGACACCCCTGTTTGGGGTAGCTGTCGCGCTTTATAAGCTTCAGTATTATTATTATTATTATTATTATTATTAATACCAGCTTTTATTCATTCCATTTTTTCCAGCGTCTTTGGCGGCTTTCCGTTGATCCTCGCCTTAGCGGCTGGTGTATTGCTTTTGGTCTGTTTACTACGCAATGGCTGCACTTCCTTGGGCCCTTCTCGACCCAGGTCGACTCCAGAAGCTCCGTGAACGCATCCTCGCCGGCTTCGCCGTCCTGCCTTTGGCGACACTCAGTGTGTCCTACAGACTTTCTTTTCGCTTTACGTATTTCACTTACGTGCAACCTGTGATGTCTTGCATCCGATGTCTTTTTCATGGTCGTTGGATTATTGCCTCTCCAATACGTCTCTGTCTCGCCCGGATTTTGTCCCCTTGATGGGTCCCTTAGAGGCCCATGAGCGGGACTGTTCCGGTGCTGGCTATATGGCGCGTGCGGCTGCACTTGGGATTTTGGAGCAATGGGATATCTGTGCGGCTCCTCAGAATCTCCTACAATAAAGTTATATTGAGTATCTCGCAAGTTGTCCCGCAATGCTGTTCACTGCTCCCTCTTACGAGGATCATGACTGCTGTGTTGATTTATTGGACTGGATGGCGTCTCTTTTTTCTGACGGTTCCAACGATGTCCTCTTGGAAAGTGTGGCATTTTTCTGCACCTACACGTTAATGGATTGAGGGGGGCCTCCGCTTTCAACGTCCAGCCACACTGGATTTTTTTTTCCTACAGACTTTTTATTTTTCGCCAGTTCCCTGTCCTTCAAGGGACTATTCTGCAACAGACGTTTCTGTTATGCTCATTCTATTTGAACTCTGTCTTCGTCCTCTGTCTGGGCCACTGGACTGTCCAGGGGAGGGTGTCATGTGGTTTGTGGCCTCATGGTCTGCCCTGCTAAGTTGGCCTAGGCCTGGCTGCCATGCTGCCTTTTCTGCGCACGTTACTTTGTGACTTTGTTTTTCCAGCCTCTGCTTGTGCCCGGCTATATTAGGGCTGTCTGCATTTCTGCCTTTCACCTTTTCTCCTGTTCCCTGTCGGTTACATCTGCACAACATGTACAAGGTCGAAAAACAACGTCCCTTGTTCTTGCTGATCTGGCCAGTCCCTCGCACCTAGACATAACACTACTTACAGCTGCACTGGAGAAATTCGTGTGCTTTTTAATATTGTGATTTCACCGTTAGAGGCACTTGGAGAAAAACCTTTCCAGAGAGAAGAGCTGTGCTTGTCTGATGATGTAAACCTTGCATCTGGATATTGAGGTATGAGGGTCCGCCTGACAAAGCCCAGAGGTTTTCTGTTTATATAATAAACTAGCTAATAGCACGGGGAGGGTGGTATGGTCATTTAGCCCTATATCCACTGCTTTATGAAATGCTTTCCCCGTTTGTATTCTATGGAATTGTAACTATGCTGATTATTTTATACTTATGCATTATGCTGATAGTAATAGCACGTGTACTGTAGCTTAGAGCACGATAGTTGAAATAAACATTTAAACTATACTGTGTCTCTTATTACGCACGTTGTGGACAGGTATGAGTGAGTTATGAAAGGGTGTTCTTGCTCCTGCGAGTCCTGAGAGAGAGAGATACCGTGTTCTGGGTTGTCTAATCATTGGTAGCATCGCTGCTCATGAGACGCTAAAGCTAGTCGGATTGGGATTGTGGGTGCTGAGGTGTATGGTTGGCACACCACTATACTCTGAGGTCCTATTATCTTGTGCATAGCTCTGTGTATGTGCAGAATCCCTACAACAGTATGCTTTTATTTTTTGTAAAAATCCCCCACCCAGGCGTGTTTATGGAGTCCATACATTTATAAGTTATCTATATTTTGAGTACTGTAGTATGAGCTTTATACATCTTTAGTTACTCCGTGTATTTTAAACATTTAATTTCCAGTACTCACGTTTCAAACTGTTGAAGGTTCATTCCAATGCATCTGTTGAACAGTATGTCTTCCATGTTCATTCATGCCTTGAGTGGGAGGGACTATTTATTGGACATGTGTAACGACGCTAATTAGATTGACAAAGGCCTCATCGAGGCCGAAACGCGTCTCTCTTGTGTCTTGAGGTCGAGGGTGACCTGTTTTAATACAAGGAAGCCTTATACCGACTGCCTGATGTCCGTGGCCTTCTTCATTGGAGTTTCTTTTGGAGTTGGTGGTTTGTTCATTTCGATTCAGCGTCAGTGGTCTGGACGCTCTCCATGGAACACCGGTCATTTGTGGCTCTCCCTGTGACCAAAAACTTTGGAGGAGTACGTTGGTGCTAGAGAGGGAGCCCCCGTTGTGGTGTTCAGGAAAAGGATTGAGGATGGCAGCAGTGGGAGATTGCGATCACGCGGCGGGGCGGCCTTTGCGGCTGCCAGCACGGGTTCAACATTTCCCCGCAAGAAATGCCTCACCCAGGAGTCTGACGCCCTTTGGTGACCGGGCATTGCTGAAGCCTATGCCGATGCGATGAGGTTTGTCCGGCATATATGTAACTTTTTCAAGCACCGGTCCCCCTCGACCCTGAGTTTTGTACCTGTTTTTTTTCATGCTGCTGCTAATTTAAAGACATTGAGACTGTTTCACCTTCCGAAAGACTTTTCAGTGACCCTCTACTATATTGAATTCATTTTTTGGCTTGTTTTTCTGGGTCTCAGCAATTTGCTGTTAATGACGCTGACTCCTGAATTTGATATTTGCTCTTTTTTATGTGACCGCCCGGGTGCATTATGGGAGGGGTAGTTTTGTTTCGGACTTGTGTGCGGTTGGGAAAATAGACATTCACGCCTTGCAGAGCTTATGTAGGATGTACTTTGCTCTCATAACATGTTTGTCAATTTCTTGTCCGAATACTCTGTCCTTCTGTTTCTGGGGGTTGCAATTGAGTTCGTAGTAATTCTAGCAGATTTTACATGGATATTTTTAATAACAGGAGTCGGGTGTGAATCTATACATGATTGCCAACTATGACATTTTAGACAAATAGGGTTAATGGTGTTTTGGGGTGCATCCAACTATTCTCCATGTCATCAGCAGCGTGTTTTAATTAAATGTTCAGTTATGCATTGTTAGTCAAGCAGGTGACGCATTAATGAGCGGTTGGTGTCGTATGCTTTTATTTTTTGTAAAAATCCCCCACCCAGGCATGTTTATAGAGTCCATACATTTATAAGTTATCTATATTTTGAGTACTGTAGTATGAGCTTTATACATCTTTAATTACTCCGTGTATTTTAAACATTAAGGGCCAGATGTAGGTGGTAAAATACCGGTCGGTAACGTCGAAATTCGGAGAATTTCAGCGTTACCGACCGGTATTTGGCTGAGTGCAATGTAGGTGAGTTCATACCTACATGCAAAATAAGGAATCGCAAAATAGCGATTCCTTATTTTGCTCTTGAATTTAAGGAATCGGAAATACCGATTCCTTAAATGCAATGTACGTAGCACTAAAAATAGTGCACTTGAGCCTTAAGGAATAGCTAATTACCACCAACTTCAAGTTGGTGGTAAGTAGCGATTTCCTTTAAAAAGCACTTTTTGCTTTTTCAAATGTGCCATGTGGCACACATCCATGCCCTTAGGGCATGTATGTGCGCCACATGTGCACACATGCACATTTCAGGGGTGCAACAGGGTGTCCTTTGGACACCCTGGCACCCTTGAAATACCTCCGTTATTAGCGATTCGGTAATACCGAATCGCTAATAGTGAATATCTTCCCATTCATTCCTATGGGCCTCCTAGCCCATAGGAATGAATAGCTAGATATTCCTTAATAACGAATCTCAATTACTGATTCGTTATTAAGGAATGTTAAGGAATCGCTAATATTTTAGCGATTCCTACCTACATTCCATTTAGCGAGTCTTTAATAGCGATTCGGTAAAAATCGCTATTAAGGACTCGCTAAATTGAAGTTACCTACATCTGGCCCTTAATTTTCAGTACTCTCGCTTCAAACTGTTGAAGGTTCATTCCAATGCATCTGTTGAACAGTATGTCTTCCATGTTCATTCATGCCTTGAGTGGGAGGGACTATTTATTGCACATGTGTAACGACGCTAATTAGATTGACAAATGCCTCATCAAGGCCGAAACGAGTCTCTCTTGTGTCTTGAGGTCAAGGGTGACCTGTTTTAATAAAAGGAAGCCTTATACCGACTGCCTGATGTCTGTGGCCTTCTTCATTGGAGTTTTTTTTAGAGTTGGTGGTTTGTTCATTTCGATTCAGCGTCAGTGGTCTGGACGCTCTCCACGGAACACCGGTCGTTTGTGGCTCTCCCTGTGACCAAAAACTTTGGAGGAGTATGTTGGTGCTAGAGAGGGAGCCCCGTTGTGGTGTTCAGGAAAAGGATTGAGGATGGCAGCAGTGGGAGATTGCGATCACACGGCGGGGCGGCCTTTGCTGCTGCCAGCATGGGTTCAACATTTCCCCGCAAGAAATGCCTCACCCAGGAGTCTGACGCCCTTTGGTGACCGGGCATTGCTGAAGCCTATGCCGATGCGATGAGATTTGTCCGGCATATATGTAACTTTTTCAAGCACCGGTCCTCCTCGACCCTGAGTTTTGTACCTGTTTTATTTTCATGCTGCTGCTTATTTAAAGACATTGAGACTGTTTCACCTTCTGAAAGACTATTTTCAGTGACCCTCTACGGTATTGAATTCATGTTTTCTGCTTGTTTTTCTGGGTCTCAGCAATTTGCTTTTAATGACGCTGACTCCTGCATTTGATCTTTGCTCTTTTTTATGTGACCGCCCGGGTGAATTATGGGAGGGGTAGTCTTGTTTCGGACTTGTGTGAGGGTTGGGAAAATAGGCATTTACGCCTTGCAGAGCTTATGTAGGATGTACTTTGCTCTCATAACACGTTTGTCAATTTCTTGTCCGAATACTCTGTCCTTCTGTTTCCGGGGTTGCAATTGAGTTCGTAGTAATTCTAGCAGAATTTACATGGATATTTTTAATAACAGGAGTCAGGTGTGAATCTATACATGATTGCCAACTATGACATTTTAGACAAATAGGGTTAATGGTGTTTTGGGGTGCATCCAACTATTCTCCATGTCATCAGCAGCGTGTTTTAATTAAATGTTCAGTTATGCATTGTTAGTCAAGCAGGTGACGCATTAATGAGCGGTTGGTGTCGTATGCTTTTATTTTTTGTAAAAATCCCCCACCCAGGCGTGTTTATGGAGTCCATACATTTTTAAGTTATCTATATGTTTAGTACTGTAGTATGAGCTTTATACATCTTTAGTTACTCCGTGTATTTTAAACATTTAATTTCCAGTACTCACGTTTCAAACTGTTGAAGGTTCATTCCAATATATCTGTTGAACAGTATGTCTTCCATGTTCATTCATGCCTTGAGTGGGGGGGCTATTTATTGCACATGTGTAACGATGCTAATTAGATTGACAAAGGCCTCGTCGAGGCCGAAACGCGTCTCTCTTGTGTCTTGAGGTCGAGGGTGACCTGTTTTAATAAAAGGAAGCCTTATACCGACTGCCTGATGTCCGTGGCCTTCTTCATTGGAGTTTCTTTTGGAGTTGGTGGTTTGTTCATATATATATATATATATATATATATATATATATATATATATATATATATATATATATATATATATATATATATATACATATATATATATATATATGTATATATATATATATATATATATATAGGGGATGGCATGAGTAGGGGCACCTCCCCAGCCTATTTTGGACCCCAGGGACTCCATCTCCCAAGGCCGGGTATATTTAATTAAGGGGTGGGGGACATGTGGCCCCCCCTTCCAGAGTCAATGGTGGCCCGAGGACCCCATCCACTGGGCCGATTTCATTAAAAAAGGAGAAGAAGGCCACACAGCTCCCCTCCCTGAGCCTCGTTAGGCCCCAGGTATACCATCCCTCAGATGCAAAATATAAGAAAAAGTGGAAGTGGCTTTGGGGCCCCCCTCCCCAAACCTAAGGAGCCCCCGAAGTCCCCCTTCTCCAGGGCTGAAATCAAAAATGAAGGGGTAGAGGACCATGTGGCCCCCTTCTAGAGCCTAAAGGGAGGGACCCCATCCTTTAGGGCTGTATTGAAAAATCAAGGGTAGGGGACCATGCATCAATATAAAAATGCTCTCGCCAGCTGAGAGCAGACTTTTGTTCTGTTTCCCTACCTGCTCTGATCCAGACAGGCAGACTTTTGTTCTGTTTCCCTACCTGCTCTGATCCAGTCAGAGAAACAGAACCCATATTGCTCACGCATAAATAGCTGCTCCCTCTAGGCAGGAGCAATGCTGGTTCCAGCACGATGTAGGGAGCCAGCTGGACCTCCACCATGGCGCCCAACATGTTGTTTGTGTGTGCCCCTGGCAAGCACCGGGGCACCCACCTCTGATCCTTGGAGATGGGGTCCTTAGAGCCTAATGAGGCTTGGGGAGGTGTCCTGCATGGCCCATCCACCCCTTTTAAGTGTGTTTGGCCCCAGGGATGGGGTCTCTAGGGTCCAAGAATGCTTCCCCACCATGCAGTTTTCACATCAACAATTTAATTGCAAATGTGGCAGTGATATTATCAAGGATGTCATAGAAAATGACATTAGTGATGTAATCTGTGGGGTAAATTAGCAGTGCATGGTGAGGGCATGATTTATAGTTATCCTAGGGCAATAGCTATAGTTTCTTGAGATAACTATAATTAGGGAATTTCTATGGTTTTTAAAGTTTAAAACTTTACATTGTTACTGAATATTTCACTTAACCATAATGTTACTTTAACCTTTGGTTTTTCAGTGAAAAAGAGATGTCATCAGTGATGTCATCAGTGATGTCACTGACAATGTCATGAGTGATGTAATATGTGAGGTCATACACAGTGCATTGCGGGGCGTAAGTTATAGTTAGCTCAGCTAACTATAACTGCTGAATTTCACTGGTATTGTACGAATTAAATGCCAGCCTAAATATAACATCCCTATAACCTTTGGTTTTTGTCAGTGAATTGCTAAGTTTTTTTTAAATTCTATTTACTAACTATAACGTTCCTGTAACCTTTGGCTTTATAAGTGAATTTCTATGGTTGTTTAGCTAGTAGTCATGTTTGCAGTGTGGTGGAGAAAGGGGGCAGTACCTTTGACCAGCTCTCAGGAATCCTGCTGTAAGGGACTTACTGGAGGTAACAGGAGGGCTTCTTGGCCCCCAAG
Organism: Calotriton arnoldi; assembly: GCA_963921515.1. Lineage (NCBI taxonomy): Eukaryota > Metazoa > Chordata > Amphibia > Caudata > Salamandridae > Calotriton > Calotriton arnoldi. The sequence goes on from CAWUFW010002716.1 coordinate 737,574, forward strand.
GTCACTCAGCAGCCAGGGGGACTTCATCCCCCAAGTAGTATTGCGCCAGGAGGCGTGCTTGAAGATTGATGCAGAAAGGGGGCATGGCCTCAAAATTCCTTACAGTAATTGTGCTCTGTGAGAAATAATGGAGGTAGCAGGAGGGGTAGTTGGCCCCCAAGATCCCTATGGAACCAAGAGGACTTCATCCCCCAACCAGCAGTGCATGTTTGCAGAGTGGTGGAGAAAGGAGCAGTGGCGTCCGATAACCTCTCAGCAATCCCACTGTGTGGGAATTACTGGAGGTAACAGGAGGGCTTGTTGGCCCCCAAGGACCCTCTGGAGCCAAGGGGACTTCATCCACCAAACAGCAGTGTGCCAGAAGGCATGTTTGCAGAGTGGTGGAGAAAGGGGGGGTGTCCTCCTAAGTCCTCTCATCAATCAGTCTGTGTGGAACTTACTAGAGATAACAGGAGGCCTTGTTGGCCCCCAAGGACCCTCAGCTTCCAAGGTGACTTCACCTCCCAACCTGCAGTGCACATGGAGGCGCATTTGCAGAGTGGTGGAGAAAGAGGCGTGGCCTTCCGAAGACCTCTCAGCAATCCCACTGTGTGGGACTTACTGGACAGGAGGGCTTGTTGGCCCCCAAGGACCCTCTGGACCCAAGGGGACTTAATCCCCCAACTGGCAGTGCACCAGGAGGAGCTATGCAGAGCAGTGGAGAAAGGGGGCATGGCCTTCGGCGACTTGCCAGTCTTTTTATTTATTTATGTTTTTCTTTATTTGGGGAGGGGGCTGCCTGGCCCACTTCCCTGGGCCAATTTGTGCCCAGGGGACCCCATCCTCGGGGCCCAGCCTTTTCTTTTTTTTATAATTTAAAGGGAGAGGGCTGAGCGACCCCCCTCTTGGGCCACTTTCAGCCCCGGGGACCCAATACCCCAGAGCTCGGCCTCTTTTTTTAATTAAAAAAATAATAATAATAATGGGAGGGTGCTGCACAGCCTTCCTCCAGGCCAATTTCGGCCCCAGGGACCCCATCCACCAGAGCCAGGCCTCAGTTGTCAGTGCCCTGGTCCCACCCAGGGCACCACTTGTTACTGATGGGGAACACGGGGGAGCTCCCCACATCCTGGAGGAGCCGGCATTGCTTTTGGACAGAGGAACCTATTGAACATGCAGCTCCCTCTGCCCAAAAGCAATTCTGCTCAACTGCTAGTTAGCGAGATCATTTTTTATGTTCTTGCTTGCTAGAAGTGGAGCAGAGTTTGCTATGGCTAGGCGGGAACGGTAAAAAACACATTTTCTTTATATTTCTGTGATGGAAAGTTCTGGAATCTGTGGGTAGCCACAAACTTCCGATCACTTGGCATTGCCCCAAGTCTCCTGATAATAATGGTGCCTCACTTCTGTGGGTAGGCCTAGTGGCCACAACAGGAAACATCCCAAAACGCAACATGGACACATTGCATTTTTCCACCCAAAAAGGACCCTTTTTTTCACTGTGGGTAGCTCTAGATTTTGGACCCTAGGTCAGCCACCACCTAGGGCAACCTTGCCAACCTGTGTATTTTTTAAAGCTAAACAGTTAGAGGTATTCAAGATGGGCTGACTTGCATGGCTATCGCCACATTTTCTTAACCAGCATCCCTTGCAAACTACAAACATTGACTAAAAAACATATTTTCCTCATATTTCTTTGATGGAAATTTCTGGAATCTGTGGGGAGCCACAAACTTCCATCCACTCTGCATTCCCCCAAGTCTTGCATTAAAAATGGTTCCTCACTTCTAAGGGTAGACCTAGTGGCCGTGACAGGAAACGCCGCAAAACGCAACAGAAGCTTCACTGGCTTCCAGTGGAGAGGAGAATAAAGTTTAAGGCCTTGACACTGGCCTACCGGGACCTCTACGGAAAATGCCCTGGTTATCTGAAAGACAGACTGTGCCTTTATAAGCAAAATCGTACGTTGCGATCCAACTCCCACAATCTGATATGCATTCCACGCTTACGAAATCACGCTTGGGCAGCAGAGCATTCACGGTTAGAACGGCTTCTCTGTGGAATGCTCTACCAGGGTTCCTGCGACAGGCCAAGTCAGAAGCCTGTTTCAGAAAGGCCCTGAAAACATGGCTCTTTATGGCAGACTAATATGGTCTGTTGGTCCCCGGTGCTCACTCCGGTTGCAATTACCTGCTGCTTCAGCGCCGGGACACCCCTGTTTGGGGTAGCTGTCGCGCTTTATAAGCTTCAGTATTATTATTATTATTATTATTATTATTAATACCAGCTTTTATTCATTCCATTTTTTCCAGCGTCTTTGACGGCTTTCCGTTGATCCTCGCCTTAGCGGCTGGTGTATTGCTTTTGGTCTGTTTACTACGCAATGGCTGCACTTCCTTGGGCCCTTCTCGACCCAGGTCGACTCCAGAAGCTCCGTGAACGCATCCTCGCCGGCTTCGGCGTACTGCATTTGGCGACACTCAGTGTGTCCTACAGACTTTCTTTTCGCTTTGCGTATTTCACTTGCGTGCAACCTGTGATGTCTTGCATCCGATGTCTTTTTCATGGTCGTTGGATTATTGCCTCTCCAATACGTCTCTGTCTCGCCCGGATTTTGTCCCCTTGATGGGTCCCTTAGAGGCCCATGAGCGGGACTGTTCCGGTGCTGGCTATATGGCGCGTGCGGCTGCACTTGGGATTTTGGAGCAATGGGATATCTGTGCGGCTCCTCAGAATCTCCTACAATAAAGTTATATTGAGTATCTCGCAAGTTGTCCCGCAATGCTGTTCACTGCTCCCTCTTACGAGGATCATGACTGCTGTGTTGATTTATTGGACTGGATGGCGTCTCTTTTTTCTGACGGTTCCAACGATGTCCTCTTGGAAAGTGTGGCGTTTTTCTGCACCTACACGTTAATGGATTGAGGGGGGCCTCCGCTTTCAACGTCCAGCCACACTGGATTTTTTTTTCCTACAGACTTTTTATTTTTTCGCCAGTTCCCTGTCCTTCAAGGGACTATTCTGCAACAGACGTTTCTGTTATGCTCATTCTATTTGAACTCTGTCTTCGTCCTCTGTCTGGGCCACTGGACTGTCCAGGGGAGGGTGTCATGTGGTTTGTGGCCTCATGGTCTGCCCTGCTAAGTTGGCCTAGGCCTGGCTGCCATGCTGCCTTTTCTGCGCACGTTACTTTGTGACTTTGTTTTTCCAGCCTCTGCTTGTGCCCGGCTATATTAGGGCTGTCTGCATTTCTGCCTTTCACCTTTTCTCCTGTTCCCTGTCGGTTACATCTGCACAACATGTACAAGGTCGAAAAACAACGTCCCTTGTTCTTGCTGATCTGGCCAGTCCCTCGCACCTAGACATAACACTACTTACAGCTGCACTGGAGAAATTCGTGTGCTTTTTAATATTGTGATTTCACTGTTAGAGGCACTTGGAGAAAAACCTTTCCAGAGAGAAGAGCTGTGCTTGTCTGATGATGTAAACCTTGCATCTGGATATTGAGGTATGAGGGTCCGCCTGACAAAGCCCAGAGGTTTTCTGTTTATATAATAAACTAGCTAATAGCACGGGGAGGGTGGTATGGTCATTTAGCCCTATATCCACTGCTTTATGAAATGCTTTCCCCGTTTGTATTCTATGGAATTGTAACTATGCTGATTATTTTATACTTATGCATTATGCTGATAGTAATAGCACGTGTACTGTATCTTAGAGCACGATAGTTGAAATAAACATTTAAACTATACTGTGTCTCTTATTACGCACGTTGTGGACAGGTATGAGTGAGTTATGAAAGGGTGTTCTTGCTCCTGCGAGTCCTGAGAGAGAGAGATACCGTGTTCTGGGTTGTCTAATCATTGGTAGCATCGCTGCTCATGAGACGCTAAAGCTAGTCGGATTGGGATTGTGGGTGCTGAGGTGTATGGTTGGCACACCACTATACTCTGAGGTCCTATTATCTTGTGCATAGCTCTGTGTATGTGCAGAATCCCTACAACAGTATGCTTTTATTTTTTGTAAAAATCCCCCACCCAGGCGTGTTTATGGAGTCCATACATTTATAAGTTATCTATATTTTGAGTACTGTAGTATGAGCTTTATACATCTTTAGTTACTCCGTGTATTTTAAACATTTAATTTCCAGTACTCACGTTTCAAACTGTTGAAGGTTCATTCCAATGCATCTGTTGAACAGTATGTCTTCCATGTTCATTCATGCCTTGAGTGGGAGGGACTATTTATTGGACATGTGTAACGACGCTAATTAGATTGACAAAGGCCTCATCGAGGCCGAAATGCGTCTCTCTTGTGTCTTGAGGTCGAGGGTGACCTGTTTTAATACAAGGAAGCCTTATACCGACTGCCTGATGTCCGTGGCCTTCTTCATTGGAGTTTCTTTTGGAGTTGGTGGTTTGTTCATTTCGATTCAGCGTCAGTGGTCTGGACGCTCTCCATGGAACACCGGTCATTTGTGGCTCTCCCTGTGACCAAAAACTTTGGAGGAGTACGTTGGTGCTAGAGAGGAGCCCCCGTTGTGGTGTTCAGGAAAAGGATTGAGGATGGCAGCAGTGGGAGATTGCGATCACGCGTCGGGGCGGACTTTGCGGCTGCCAGCACGGGTTCAACATTTCCCCGCAAGAAATGCCTCACCCAGGAGTCTGACGCCCTTTGGTGACCGGGCATTGCTGAAGCCTATGCCGATGCGATGAGGTTTGTCCGGCATATATGTAACTTTTTCAAGCACCGGTCCCCCTCGACCCTGAGTTTTGTACCTGTTTTTTTTCATGCTGCTGCTAATTTAAAGACATTGAGACTGTTTCACCTTCCGAAAGACTTTTCAGTGACCCTCTACTATATTGAATTCATTTTTTGGCTTGTTTTTCTGGGTCTCAGCAATTTGCTGTTAATGACGCTGACTCCTGAATTTGATCTTTGCTCTTTTTTATGTAACCGCCCGGGTGCATTATGGGAGGGGTAGTTTTGTTTCGGACTTGTGTGCGGTTGGGAAAATAGACATTCACGCCTTGCAGAGCTTATGTAGGATGTACTTTGCTCTCATAACACGTTTGTCAATTTCTTGTCCGAATACTCTGTCCTTCTGTTTCTGGGGGTTGCAATTGAGTTCGTAGTAATTCTAGCAGATTTTACATGGATATTTTTAATAACAGGAGTCGAGTGTGAATCTATACATGATTGCCAACTATGACATTTTAGACAAATAGGGTTAATGGTGTTTTGGGGTGCATCCAACTATTCTCCATGTCATCAGCAGCGTGTTTTAATTAAATGTTCAGTTATGCATTGTTAGTCAAGCAGGTGACGCATTAATGAGCGGTTGGTGTCGTATGCTTTTATTTTTGTAAAAATCCCCACCCAGGCATGTTTATAGAGTCCATACATTTATAAGTTATCTATATTTTGAGTACTGTAGTATGAGCTTTATACATCTTTAATTACTCCGTGTATTTTAAACATTAAGGGCCAGATGTAGGTGGTAAAATACCGGTCGGTAACGTCGAAATTCGGAGAATTTCAGCGTTACCGACCGATATTTAACTGAGTGCAATGTAGGTGAGTTCATACCTACATGCAAAATAAGGAATCGCAAAATAGCGATTCCTTATTTTGCTCTTGAATTTAAGGAATCGGAAATACCGATTCCTTAAATGCAATGTACGTAGCACTAAAAATAGTGCACTTGAGCCTTAAGGAATCGCTAATTACCACCAACTTCAAGTTGGTGGTAAGTAGCGATTTCCTTTAAAAAAGCACTTTTTGCTTTTTCAAATGTGCCATGTGGCACACATCCATGCCCTTAGGGCATGTATGTGCGCCACATGTGCACACATGCACATTTCAGGGGTGCAACAGGGTGTCCTTTGGACACCCTGGCACCCTTGAAATACCTCCCGCTATTAGCGATTCGGTAATACCGAATCGCTAATAGTGAATATCTTCCCATTCATTCCTATGGGCCTCCTAGCCCATAGGAATGAATAGCTAGGTATTCCTTAATAACGAATCTCAATTACTGATTCGTTATTAAGGAATGTTAAGGAATCGCTAATATTTTAGCGATTCCTACCTACATTCCATTTAGCGAGTCTTTAATAGCGATTCGGTAAAAATCGCTAATAAGGACTCGCTAAATTGAAGTTACCTACATTTGGCCCTTAATTTCCAGTACTCTCGCTTCAAACTGTTGAAGGTTCATTCCAATGCGTCTGTTGAACAGTATGTCTTCCATGTTCATTCATGCCTTGAGTGGGAGGGACTATTTATTGCACATGTGTAACGACGCTAATTAGATTGACAAATGCCTCATCAAGGCCGAAACGCATCTCTCTTGTGTCTTGAGGTCAAGGGTGACCTGTTTTAATAAAAGGAAGCCTTATACCGACTGCCTGATGTCTGTGGCCTTCTTCATTGGAGTTTTTTTTAGAGTTGGTGGTTTGTTCATTTCGATTCAGCGTCAGTGGTCTGGACGCTCTCCACGGAACACCGGTCGTTTGTGGCTCTCCCTGTGACCAAAAACTTTGGAGGAGTATGTTGGTGCTAGAGAGGAGCCCCGTTGTGGTGTTCAGGAAAAGGATTGAGGATGGCAGCAGTGGGAGATTGCGATCACACGGCGGGGCGGCCTTTGCTGCTGCCAGCACGGGTTCAACATTTCCCCGCAAGAAATGCCTCACCCAGGAGTCTGACGCCCTTTGGTGACCGGGCATTGCTGAAGCCTATGCCGATGCGATGAGATTTGTCCGGCATATATGTAACTTTTTCAAGCACCGGTCCTCCTCGACCCTGAGTTTTGTACCTGTTTTATTTTCATGCTGCTGCTTGTTTAAAGACATTGAGACTGTTTCACCTTCTGAAAGACTATTTTCAGTGACCCTCTACGGTATTGAATTCATGTTTTCTGCTTGTTTTTCTGGGTCTCAGCAATTTGCTTTTAATGATGCTGACTCCTGCATTTGATCTTTGCTCTTTTTTATGTGACCGCCCAGGTGAATTATGGGAGGGGTAGTCTTGTTTCGGACTTGTGTGCGGGTTGGGAAAATAGGCATTTACGCCTTGCAGAGCTTATGTAGGATGTACTTTGCTCTCATAACACGTTTGTCAATTTCTTGTCCGAATACTCTGTCCTTCTGTTTCCGGGGTTGCAATTGAGTTCGTAGTAATTCTAGCAGAATTTACATGGATATTTTTAATAACAGGAGTCAGGTGTGAATCTATACATGATTGCCAACTATGACATTTTAGACAAATAGGGTTAATGGTGTTTTGGGGTGCATCCAACTATTCTCCATGTCATCAGCAGCGTGTTTTAATTAAATGTTCAGTTATGCATTGTTAGTCAAGCAGGTGACGCATTAATGAGCGGTTGGTGTCGTATGCTTTTATTTTTTGTAAAAATCCCCCACCCAGGCGTGTTTATGGAGTCCATACATTTTTAAGTTATCTATATGTTTAGTACTGTAGTATGAGCTTTATACATCTTTAGTTACTCCGTGTATTTTAAACATTTAATTTCCAGTACTCACGTTTCAAACTGTTGAAGGTTCATTCCAATACATCTGTTGAACAGTATGTCTTCCATGTTCATTCATGCCTTGAGTGGGGGGCTATTTATTGCACATGTGTAACGATGCTAATTAGATTGACAAAGGCCTCGTCGAGGCCGAAACGCGTCTCTCTTGTGTCTTGAGGTCGAGGGTGACCTGTTTTAATAAAAGGAAGCCTTATACCGACTGCCTGATGTCCGTGGCCTTCTTCATTGGAGTTTCTTTTGGAGTTGGTGGTTTGTTCATATATATATATATATATATATATATATATATATATATATATATATATATATATATATATATATATATATATATATATATATGTATATATGCATGATGTATGGTAGGGCACCTCCCCAGCCTATTTTGGACCCCAGGGATTCCATCTCCCAAGGCCGGGTATATTTAATTAAGGGGTGGGGGACATGTGGCCCCCCTTCCAGAGTCAATGGTGGCCCGAGGACCCCATCCACTGGGCCGATTTCATTAAAAAGGAGAAGAAGGCCACACAGCTCCCCTCCTGAGCCTCGTTAGGCCCCAGGTATACCATCCCTCTGATGCAAAATATAAGAAAAAGTGGAAGCGGCTTTGGGGCCCCCCTCCCCAAACCTAAGGAGCCCCCGAAGTCCCCCTTCTCCAGGGCTGAAATCAAAAATGAAGGGGTAGAGGACCATGTGGCCCCCTTCTAGAGCCTAAAGGGAGGGACCCCATCCTTTAGGGCTGTATTGAAAAATCAAGGATAGGAGACCATGCATCAATATAAAAATGCTCTCACCAGCTGAGAGCAGACTTTTGTTCTGTTTCCCTACCTGCTCTGATCCAGACAGGCAGACTTTTGTTCTGTTTCCCTACCTGCTCTGATCCAGTCAGAGAAACAGAACCCATATTGCTCACGCATAAATAGCTGCTCCCTCTAGGCAGGAGCAATGCTGGTTCCAGCATGATGTAGGGTGCCAGCTGGACCTCCACCATGGCGCCCAACATGTTGTTTGTGTGTGCCCCTGGCAAGCACCGGGGCACCCACCTCTGATCCTTGGAGATGGGGTCCTTAGAGCCTAATGAGGCTTGGGGAGGTGTCCTGCATGGCCCATCCACCCCATTTAAGTGTGTTTGGCCCCAGGGATGGGGTCTCTAGGGTCCAAGAATGCTTCCCCACCATGCAGTTTTCACATCAACAATTTAATTGCAAATGTGGCAGTGATATTATCAAGGATGTCATAGAAAATGACATTAGTGATGTAATCTGTGGGGTAAATTAGCAGTGCATGGTGAGGGCATGATTTATAGTTATCCTAGGGCAATAGCTATAGTTTCTTGAGATAACTATAATTAGGGAATTTCTATGGTTTTTAAAGTTTAAAACTTTACATTGTTACTGAATATTTCACTTAACCATAATGTTACTTTAACCTTTGGTTTTCAGTGAAAAAGAGATGTCATCAGTGATGTCATCAGTGATGTCACTGACAATGTCATGAGTGATGTAATATGTGAGGTCATACACAGTGCATTGCGGGCGTAAGTTATAGTTAGCTCACCTAACTATAACTGCTGAATTTCACTGGTATTGTACGAATTAAATGCCAGCCTAAATATAACATCCCTGTAACCTTTGGTTTTTGTCAGTGAATTGCTAAGTTTTTTTAAATTCTATTTACTAACTATAACGTTCCTGTAACCTTTGGCTTTATAAGTGAATTTCTATGGTTGTTTAGCTAGTAGTCATGTTTGAAGTGTGGTGGAGAAAGGGGGCAGTACCTTTGACCAGCTCTCAGGAATGCTGCTGTAAGGGACTTACTGGAGGTAACAGGAGGGCTTATTGGCCCCCAAGGTCACTCAGCAGCCAGGGGGACTTCATCCCCCAAGTAGTATTGCGCCAGGAGGCGTGCTTGAAGATTGATGCAGAAAGGGGGCATGGCCTCAAAATTCCTTACAGTAATTGTGCTCTGTGAGAAATAATGGAGGTAGCAGGAGGGGTAGTTGGCCCCCAAGATCCCTATGGAACCAAGAGGACTTCATCCCCCAACCAGCAGTGCATGTTTGCAGAGTGGTGGAGAAAGGAGCAGTGGCGTCCGATAACCTCTCAGCAATCCCACTGTGTGGGAATTACTGGAGGTAACAGGAGGGCTTGTTGGCCCCCAAGGACCCTCTGGAGCCAAGGGGACTTCATCCACCAAACAGCAGTGTGCCAGAAGGCATGTTTGCAGAGTGGTGGAGAAAGGGGGGTGTCCTCCTAAGTCCTCTCATCAATCAGTCTGTGTGGAACTTACTGGAGATAACAGGAGGCCTTGTTGGCCCCCAAGGACCCTCAGCTTCCAAGGTGACTTCACCTCCCAACCTGCAGTGCACCTGGAGGCGCATTTGCAGAGTGGTGGAGAAAGAGGCGTGGCCTCCGAAGACCTCTCAGCAATCCCACTGTGTGGGACTTACTGGACAGGAGGGCTTGTTGGCCCCCAAGGACCCTCTGGACCCAAGGGGACTTAATCCCCCAACTGGCAGTGCACCAGGAGGAGCTATGCAGAGCAGTGGAGAAAGGGGGCATGGCCTTCGGCGACTTGCCAGTCTTTTTATTTATTTATGTTTTTCTTTATTTGGGGAGTGGGCTGCCTGGCCCACTTCCCTGGGCCAATTTTTCCCAGGGGACCCCATCCTCGGGGCCCAGCCTTTTCTTTTTTTTATAATTTAAAGGGAGAGGGCTGAGCGACCCCCCTCTTGGGCCACTTTCAGCCCCGGGGACCCAATACCCCAGAGCTCGGCCTCTTTTTTTAATTAAAAAAATAATAATAATAATGGGAGGGTGCTGCACAGCCTTCCTCCAGGCCAATTTCGGCCCCAGGGACCCCATCCACCAGAGCCAGGTCTCAGTTGTCAGTGCCCTGGTCCCACCCAGGGCACCACTTGTTACTGATGGGGAACACGGGGGAGCTCCCCACATCCTGGAGGAGCCGGCATTGCTTTTGGACAGAGGAACCTATTGAACATGCAGCTCCCTCTGCCCAAAAGCAATTCTGCTCAACTGCTAGTTAGCGAGATCAGTTTTTATGTTCTTGCTTGCTAGAAGTGGAGCAGAGTTTGCTATGGCTAGGCGGGAACGGTAAAAAACACATTTTCTTTATATTTCTGTGATGGAAAGTTCTGGAATCTGTGGGTAGCCACAAACTTCCGATCACTTGGCATTGCCCCAAGTCTCCTGATAATAATGGTGCCTCACTTCTGTGGGTAGGCCTAGTGGCCACAACAGGAAACATCCCAAAACGCAACATGGACACATTGCATTTTTCCACCCAAAAGGACCCTTTTTTTCACTGTGGGTAGCTCTAGATTTTGGACCCTAGGTCAGCCACCACCTAGGGCAACCTTGCCAACCTGTGTATTTTTTAAAGCTAAACAGTTAGAGGTATTCAAGATGGGCTGACTTGCATGGCTATCGCCACATTTTCTTAACCAGCATCCCTTGCAAACTACAAACATTGACTAAAAAACATATTTTCCTCATATTTCTTTGATGGAAATTTCTGGAATCTGTGGGGAGCCACAAACTTCCATCCACTCTGCATTCCCCAAGTCTTGCATTAAAAATGGTTCCTCACTTCTAAGGGTAGACCTAGTGGCCGTGACAGGAAACGCCGCAAAACGCAACAGAAGCTTCACTGGCTTCCAGTGGAGAGGAGAATAAAGTTTAAGGCCTTGACACTGGCCTACCGGGCCCTCTACGGAAAATGCCCTGGTTATCTGAAAGACAGACTGTGCCTTTATAAGCAAAATCGTACGTTGCGATCCAACTCCCACAATCTGATATGCATTCCACGCTTTACGAAATCACGCTTGGGCAGCAGAGCATTTACGGTTAGAACGGCTTCTCTGTGGAATGCTCTACCAGGGTTCCTGCGACAGGCCAAGTCAGAAGGCTGTTTCAGAAAGGCCCTGAAAACATGGCTCTTTATGGCAGACTAATATGGTCTGTTGGTCCCCGGTGCTCACTCCGGTTGCAATTACCTGCTGCTTCAGCGCCGGGACACCCCTGTTTGGGGTAGCTGTCGCGCTTTATAAGCTTCAGTATTATTATTATTATTATTATTATTATTAATACCAGCTTTTGTTCATTCCATTTTTTCCAGCGTCTTTGGCGGCTTTCCGTTGATCCTCGCCTTAGCGGCTGGTGTATTGCTTTTGGTCTGTTTACTACGCAATGGCTGCACTTCCTTGGGCCCTTCTCGACCCAGGTCGACTCCAGAAGCTCCGTGAACGCATCCTCGCCGGCTTCGGCGTCCTGCCTTTGGCGACACTCAGTGTGTCCTACAGACTTTCTTTTCGCTTTGCGTATTTCACTTGCGTGCAACCTGTGATGTCTTGCATCCGATGTCTTTTTCATGGTCGTTGGATTATTGCCTCTCCAATACGTCTCTGTCTCGCCTGGATTTTGTCCCCTTGATGGGTCCCTTAGAGGCCCATGAGCGGGACTGTTCCGGTGCTGGCTATATGGCGCGTGCGGCTGCACTTGGGATTTTGGAGCAATGGGATATCTGTGCGGCTCCTCAGAATCTCCTACAATAAAGTTATATTGAGTATCTCGTAAGTTGTCCCGCAATGCTGTTCACTGCTCCCTCTTACGAGGATCATGACTGCTGTGTTGATTTATTGGACTGGATGGCGTCTCTTTTTCTGACGGTTCCAACGATGTCCTCTTGGAAAGTGTGGCGTTTTTCTGCACCTACACGTTAATGGATTGAGGGGGCCTCCGCTTTCAACGTCCAGCCACACTGGATTTTTTTTCCTACAGACTTTTTATTTTTTCGCCAGTTCCCTGTCCTTCAAGGGACTATTCTGCAACAGACGTTTCTGTTATGCTCATTCTATTTGAACTCTGTCTTCGTCCTCTGTCTGGGCCACTGGACTGTCCAGGGGAGGGTGTCATGTGGTTTGTGGCCTCATGGTCTGCCCTGCTAAGTTGGCCTAGGCCTGGCTGCCATGCTGCCTTTTCTGCGCACGTTACTTTGTGACTTTGTTTTTCCAGCCTCTGCTTGTGCCCGGCTATATTAGGGCTGTCTGCATTTCTGCCTTTCACCTTTTCTCCTGTTCCCTGTCGGTTACATCTGCACAACATGTACAAGGTCGAAAAACAACGTCCCTTGTTCTTGCTGATCTGGCCAGTCCTCGCACCTAGACATAACACTACTTACAGCTGCACTGGAGAAATTCGTGTGCTTTTTAATATTGTGATTTCACTGTTAGAGGCACTTGGAGAAAAACCTTTCCAGAGAGAAGAGCTGTGCTTGTCTGATGATGTAAACCTTGCATCTGGATATTGAGGTATGAGGGTCCGCCTGACAAAGCCCAGAGGTTTTCTGTTTATATAATAAACTAGCTAATAGCACGGGGAGGGTGGTATGGTCATTTAGCCCTATATCCACTGCTTTATGAAATGCTTTCCCCGTTTGTATTCTATGGAATTGTAACTATGCTGATTATTTTATACTTATGCATTATGCTGATAGTAATAGCACGTGTACTGTATCTTAGAGCACAATAGTTGAAATAAACATTTAAACTATACTGTGTCTCTTATTACGCACGTTGTGGACAGGTATGAGTGAGTTATGAAAGGGTGTTCTTGCTCCTGCGAGTCCTGAGAGAGAGATACCGTGTTCTGGGTTGTCTAATCATTGGTAGCATCGCTGCTCATGAGACGCTAAAGCTAGTCGGATTGGGATTGTGGGTGCTGAGGTGTATGGTTGGCACACCACTATACTCTGAGGTCCTATTATCTTGTGCATAGCTCTGTGTATGTGCAGAATCCCTACAACAGTATGCTTTTATTTTTTGTAAAAATCCCCCACCCAGGCGTGTTTATGGAGTCCATACATTTATAAGTTATCTATATTTTGAGTACTGTAGTATGAGCTTTATACATCTTTAGTTACTCTGTGTATTTTAAACATTTAATTTCCAGTACTCACGTTTCAAACTGTTGAAGGTTCATTCCAATGCCTCTGTTGAACAGTATGTCTTCCATGTTCATTCATGCCTTGAGTGGGAGGGACTATTTATTGGACATGTGTAACGACGCTAATTAGATTGACAAAGTCCTCATCGAGGCCGAAACGCGTCTCTCTTGTGTCTTGAGGTCGAGGGTGACCTGTTTTAATACAAGGAAGCCTTATACCGACTGCCTGATGTCCGTGGCCTTCTTCATTGGAGTTTCTTTTGGAGTTGGTGGTTTGTTCATTTCGATTCAGCGTCAGTGGTCTGGACGCTCTCCATGGAACACCGGTCATTTGTGGCTCTCCCTGTGACCAAAAACTTTGGAGGAGTACGTTGGTGCTAGAGAGGGAGCCCCCGTTGTGGTGTTCAGGAAAAGGATTGAGGATGGCAGCAGTGGGAGATTGCGATCACGCGGCGGGGCGGCCTTTGCGGCTGCCAGCACGGATTCAACATTTCCCCCGCAAGAAATGCCTCACCCAGGAGTCTGACGCCCTTTGGTGACCGGGCATTGCTGAAGCCTATGCCGATGCGATGAGGTTTGTCCGGCATATATGTAACTTTTTCAAGCACCGGTCCCCCTCGACCCTGAGTTTTGTACCTGTTTTTTTTCATGCTGCTGCTAATTTAAAGACATTGAGACTGTTTCACCTTCCGAAAGACTTTTCAGTGACCCTCTACTATATTGAATTCATTTTTTGGCTTGTTTTTCTGGGTCTCAGCAATTTGCTGTTAATGACGCTGACTCCTGAATTTGATCTTTGCTCTTTTTTATGTGACCGCCCGGGTGCATTATGGGAGGGGTAGTTTTGTTTCGGACTTGTGTGCGGTTGGGAAAATAGACATTCACGCCTTGCAGAGCTTATGTAGGATGTACTTTGCTCTCATAACACGTTTGTCAATTTCTTGTCCGAATACTCTGTCCTTCTGTTTCTGGGGGTTGCAATTGAGTTCGTAGTAATTCTAGCAGATTTTACATGGATATTTTTAATAACAGGAGTCGGGTGTGAATCTATACATGATTGCCAACTATGACATTTTAGACAAATAGGGTTAATGGTGTTTTGGGGTGCATCCAACTATTCTCCATGTCATCAGCAGCGTGTTTTAATTAAATGTTCAGTTATGCATTGTTAGTCAAGCAGGTGACGCATTAATGAGCGGTTGGTGTCGTATGCTTTTATTTTTGTAAAAATCCCCACCCAGGCATGTTTATAGAGTCCATACATTTATAAGTTATCTATATTTTGAGTACTGTAGTATGAGCTTTATACATCTTTAATTACTCTGTGTATTTTAAACATTAAGGGCCAGATGTAGGTGGTAAAATACCGGTCGGTAACGTCGAAATTCGTAGAATTTCAGCGTTACCGACCGATATTTAACTGAGTGCAATGTAGGTGAGTTCATACCTACATGCAAAATAAGGAATCGCAAAATAGCGATTCCTTATTTTGCTCTTGAATTTAAGGAATCGGAAATACCGATTCCTTAAATGCAATGTACGTAGCACTAAAAATAGTGCACTTGAGCCTTAAGGAATAGCTAATTACCACCAACTTCAAGTTGGTGGTAAGTAGCGATTTCCTTTAAAAAGCACTTTTGCTTTTTCAAATGTGCCATGTGGCACACATCCATGCCCTTAGGGCATGTATGTGCGCCACATGTGCACACATGCACATTTCAGGGGTGCAACAGGGTGTCCTTTGGACACCCTGGCACCCTTGAAATACCTCCGCTATTAGCGATTCGGTAATACCGAATCGCTAATAGTGAATATCTTCCCATTCATTCCTATGGGCCTCCTAGCCCATAGGAATGAATAGCTAGATATTCCTTAATAACGAATCTCAATTACTGATTCGTTATTAAGGAATGTTAAGGAATCGCTAATATTTTAGCTATTCCTACCTACATTCCATTTAGCGAGTCTTTAATAGCGATTCGGTAAAAATCGCTATTAAGGACTCGCTAAATTGAAGTTACCTACATCTGGCCCTTAATTTCCAGTACTCTCGCTTCAAACTGTTGAAGGTTCATTCCAATGCGTCTGTTGAACAGTATGTCTTCCATGTTCATTCATGCCTTGAGTGGGAGGGACTATTTATTGCACATGTGTAACGACGCTAATTAGATTGACAAATGCCTCATCAAGGCCGAAACGCGTCTCTCTTGTGTCTTGAGGTCAAGGGTGACCTGTTTTAATAAAAGGAAGCCTTATACCGACTGCCTGATGTCTGTGGCCTTCTTCATTGGAGTTTTTTTTAGAGTTGGTGGTTTGTTCATTTCGATTCAGCGTCAGTGGTCTGGACGCTCTCCACGGAACACCGGTCGTTTGTGGCTCTCCCTGTGACCAAAAACTTTGGAGGAGTATGTTGGTGCTAGAGAGGGAGCCCCCGTTGTGGTGTTCAGGAAAAGGATTGAGGATGGCAGCAGTGGGAGATTGCGATCACACGGCGGGGCGGCCTTTGCTGCTGCCAGCACAGGTTCAACATTTCCCCGCAAGAAATGCCTCACCCAGGAGTCTGACGCCCTTTGGTGACCGGGCATTGCTGAAGCCTATGCCGATGCGATGAGATTTGTCCGGCATATATGTAACTTTTTCAAGCACCGGTCCTCCTCGACCCTGAGTTTTGTACCTGTTTTATTTTCATGCTGCTGCTTATTTAAAGACATTGAGACTGTTTCACCTTCTGAAAGACTATTTTCAGTGACCCTCTACGGTATTGAATTCATGTTTTCTGCTTGTTTTTCTGGGTCTCAGCAATTTGCTTTTAATGACGCTGACTCCTGCATTTGATCTTTGCTCTTTTTTATGTGACCGCCCGGGTGAATTATGGGAGGGGTAGTCTTGTTTCGGACTTGTGTGCGGGTTGGGAAAATAGGCATTTACGCCTTGCAGAGCTTATGTAGGATGTACTTTGCTCTCATAACACGTTTGTCAATTTCTTGTCCGAATACTCTGTCCTTCTGTTTCCGGGGGTTGCAATTGAGTTCGTAGTAATTCTAGCAGAATTTACATGGATATTTTTAATAACAGGAGTCAGGTGTGAATCTATACATGATTGCCAACTATGACATTTTAGACAAATAGGGTTAATGGTGTTTTGGGGTGCATCCAACTATTCTCCATGTCATCAGCAGCGTGTTTTAATTAAATGTTCAGTTATGCATTGTTAGTCAAGCAGGTGACGCATTAATGAGCGGTTGGTGTCGTATGCTTTTATTTTTTGTAAAAATCCCCCACCCAGGCGTGTTTATGGAGTCCATACATTTTTAAGTTATCTATATGTTTAGTACTGTAGTATGAGCTTTATACATCTTTAGTTACTCCGTGTATTTTAAACATTTAATTTCCAGTACTCACGTTTCAAACTGTTGAAGGTTCATTCCAATACATCTGTTGAACAGTATGTCTTCCATGTTCATTCATGCCTTGAGTGGGGGGCTATTTATTGCACATGTGTAACGATGCTAATTAGATTGACAAAGGCCTCGTCGAGGCCGAAACGCGTCTCTCTTGTGTCTTGAGGTCGAGGGTGACCTGTTTTAATAAAAGGAAGCCTTATACCGACTGCCTGATGTCCGTGGCCTTCTTCATTGGAGTTTCTTTTGGAGTTGGTGGTTT